>CM038144.1:8329995-8614925 GCA_021437245.1 Aegilops speltoides
GTGATCGCTTCGCTTGAGTCTCTGAGTGCGTAGACAACACTCTCCCCTCTCGTTGCTATACATCACCATGATCTTGCGTGTGCGTAGGAAAATTTTTGAAATTACTACGTTCCCCAACACCTACAACATGACCACTTGGCACGTTCCGAGCATGCGTAGCAATGCGGCCCCAACCCCAGCCCTCGCAACATTGCGAGACCAGTGCCACGCATAAATCACTACGCTCTGGAGATACCATGGGCATAGGGGGAGGGGCACGACCACGGCATGCCCATAGTGCGGATCAACCACACTAGGGGCTCCCAAATTTGTCATCCTTTTTTTATTTTTATTTATTCGCAGGACTCCATTTTCCGAAGCCACATGCAGCGGTAGATCTGCCGCACTCACGATCAACAGCCGGGGAAGCGAAAAGGCTACGGCAGTATCGGGTGGTCTCCATTCACGAGCATTATACCTGTTTTACATACCATTCCACAGCCTACCCCTGGAGGGGGACATGTTAAATAGTCCCACCCCTCACTTATCGCACTATTTGTATCATTCTGCCTTTATTCCAGTATCTTTTGAATAAACAATGCATCACTTTTTTCTTATTATTGCATTCCTTTCTATATATGTTCACATATGACATGTTGCACCCGTACGCTTTGGTACGGCCAAATACACCAGGGGCTTAAGTTCCCCAAATTATGGTGTGATAAGTCCGAACACTTTCACAAGTGCGGAACCCCGAACTTATAGCATTATATGCATCGACTCCGAATCATGTCTTGGGTCAATAGTTGGGTTTGCCCGGCTCCCATGTTTTGGTACCTTACGTTCCGTTATATCGGCTAAGGTAGCGCTGGGAGAACCACTGCGATTGTGCCCCAGTTGAGCTGGGTTGAGCACCTCAGTGGAGAAAGCTAAAACTGACCGTCATGATAAGGCGAGAGCTGGTCGCTATTCGAGAGGTCTTTTTGAGTCCCTAAAGACTTATGCCGCTTAGAGCGAGGAACCGGCTTTGTCCGGCCCCAGGCGTGGATAGCACCCCGAATTCGGCCTTCCGAACACTAGGGGCTTCGCCGAAATTTAAAATTAAAGTCACAAGTTTTGGCTGACCGTGGCGAATGGTGAAGCTTGAACTACCTAAAATGCAGGCGCATACTCAATGGACTATGCACTTGACGGTTCCAAAATGTTGGCTGGACTCGGGGTGGCGTCGTCTTGGCGTCCCCACCGGAGATCTGATCGAGTATGTACTTCAAATAATGTACCACGGACTCCAACAATGCAGCGAATCGAGGCCCTATTACCTGGCCTCCGGATGGCGGTCTCCATGGGCATTCAACGCCTAGAGGTGCCGGGGATTCAAACCTTGCAATATCCCAAATAAATGGAAGCTGTGGCGCCAGGATCCGAAAATGGCAGCATATCGTAATGCTGTCACGAAAATGTCATTTCGGTTTGAAGGACTCGAATTCCATCACATAGCCGAGATAATAACCAAGCGGCCGGCGTCACAGCGCGCATCGGTGCGAAAGCGTGATATTGCCCTCAAATATCTTCACAGGCGGCTCTTCAAGCCATCCGTACTATGGGAAGAGGAGCTCGGTAGCGACAAACCGGAGAAAACCGCGCAAGCGGTGATTGAGAAGATGACATAACACCCTCCGCCCATGTTATAATGGCGATGTAATGCATGGCGTGGACAGAACCTTTCCTAGCCTACTTACTTGGCGGGAACTTCACGAAGACCAAAATGAGGCCCGCTGCATAGTCCGCGATCGAAGGCCTACAAGGTCCATGAGGAGAACTTTACAAGAAAAGTACTACGGAGTCCTTCAAAGGTGTATCTCCGAAGAAGAGGGCAAAACCTCTGGCTGAAATCCACGCGGACTAGGCGGACACCTGCAACAGCCGGGGCCTGGTAGGAAAAGCATTCCGTCTGAGTTTTATTGGCCGACGGCTCGGGCGGATCGGAGGACTTGGTCGGCGATCGTTGGTTGTCGACTCTTTGCTAATCGAGCCATATGCCACCCCGCCCTCAAAACCATACCCGTTACCTGGTGGGTTCGCGATGCAGGGGCTTGACATGGTTGGACCCTTAAAGGGAACCCACAAGAAAAAGTACCTATTGGTCATGGTGGATAAGTTCACCAAATGGATAGAGGCCAAACCGGTCAAAGCGGCGAGTCCGGGACGGTGATAGACTTTATATCGGTGGTACACCGTTCTGAGTCCCCAGCATCATCATCGACAGCGGCACGAACTTCACAGCCGATGAAGTCAAGTCATGGTGCAAAAATATGGGCATTAAGCTCGACTATCGTCAGTCTATCACCCTCAAACCAGCGGTCAAGTGGAAAAGCAAGCGGTCTAATAATGAGTGGCATTAAACCCGGACTAGCGAGGTCACTCACTAAATCGGACACCCAATGGGTCGAGGATCTCGACTCCGTACTCTGGGGCTGCGGACAACGCCTAACCGTACTACAGTTCACACCATTTTTATGGTATCTGGTAGCGAGAGGCAGTCTTGCCTGCGACATTATTCATGACTCACCTCGAGTGCGCATGTATGAGGAAAGAAAGCGAGTTGGATCGGCGGGACAGCTTGGACACATTGGAGGAAGAGCGTGGCGTCGCGAAGGCTCGTTCGCATTCTATCGACAACAGGCCGAAGATACCAAAGCGAGAAATGCAGGCCAAGACTTACAATGTTGGCGAACTAGTTCTCGCTGCCGGACAAGAAAAGGACAAGCTCAAGCCCGGATGGGAAGGCCCTTCATTATTGATCAAGTCTTGACCGGCGAGCATACCGTCTAAAATCGTCGGACAACCGACTCGAGCGAACCCATGGAGCAGCCCGACTCGATGATTCTATGCCTAGCGCCGGATGAGAGTTCGTCCCCTTCCCCGTCAAGCTTTTATATTTGGCTGTCTTACATTTCTCTTTTTATCCTTTTAACTTAAAAGCCCTTGGGGCCTAATTTAGCATTCTTTGCATACACACGATGTGCCATCCGCTTTCGTTATTCTGAGGGGCTTTCTTTCCACGAAGCTCAATTATCGGGTTTTATACCCAACACATGTGTCAAGCTTCCACATGTACCTTTTACTCGCCATTATATGCATCGATATGACTTAAGTTTTGGCCAAGCTGGGTTGCACGGCTCTGTGCTTACCCTCGTTCCCGATTGTTCGGCTAGGAGGTAAAGGAGCACCTCTGCGATTATTCTTGCCGGGTCGGCGGATGTGTACCTCGGTGGGTGAAGCGAAAGCTAAGCGTTCTTAAGGGAATATTCGGTCGGTGATTTAAAGATGACTTCTTACCTATTTTCCATCTGCCCCGGATGTTTTCTGCTTTCTTTGCGGTCCGGCAATGCACTTTAGGGCATGCCTCCCCGTGAAAGGAACCATAGCGGAACTATTCTCCACGGAAGATGTTTCTTACTAACCATGTAATATAACATAACTAGTTGGGCACTTCTTTGATAAAGCACTAATGACCCCTCGCTTTGGTCTCCATGCATACCACGGTTGTTTCTTAACCAAATAGGTATTGGACACACTCCGGACTCTAGGGTCGAGGAGTGTCGAAGCGAAAAGGTCGGCAAAGACAAGCGATCTACAATCCGGCTAGAAGGCATTTCACATGTCAATTTCAAGGATAGCATACATTGTCAAATCTATTGATTGTATTCCTTCTCAATCCCGTCTAATAGGCTGTCTAGTTTACAGTCCCGTTGGGAAAACTTAGCAGCCAGTTCCACCTGGCTGTACACTAAACTCACAGGGATCTCCTTCCCGTCGGGCCCCACCGGTCCAACTTCAGCCATATGGTTGGGATCCGCCTTCTTGTACCGCGTCTTCACCATGGCCCAAGCATCCACAGCACCTTGATGCAAGCGAAATCTTCCACAAGCAGGCGCTGCCGTACTCCTGCAGCTTCTCTGCAAGCTCCCGAGCCCTCGGGCGAGGCGAGGATGGCCATAAAGCTGTCTGGCACCACTCATTGCCTACCGAACTCGTTCGAGCAGCTGCAACAGTTCGGGAAGTTGATCACCCATTGATACGGGCATCTCCTCTGTGGGACGACCCGTGAGTATACCTACCGGACACATCATGTCAAAATTGCTTCCTCGCGAACTCCTCTTCCTTAAAGAGTTCGCTCAAGCACTACTATATATGCCGCGACGAAGCCGTTGATTCTCCTTGGCGGAGCGGACAGCTCGGCCTATCGCCCTTGGCTCCTCTCCGAGCTTGGCGTTGGCATCTTGGAGCTTGTTCCTTTCTGCTGAACCTGATTGACACATTCTCGCTGTGCCTTTAGCGGTGTGATGAGTGCTTGCTGTCCGGATCTTGTTAGCGGCACTGCAATGTCATTATTAGACTCGCGGCGCATGCCGCCTAAGCTTATATTAATTTATACAAATGTGTTACCGGGGGTCTTTCCGTCTCCTCTGCGGCGGCAAGTGCAGCCTCAAGTTGGGCCTTGCAATCTTGCGGCTCCGAGACATTTGGGCATTCTTCTCGTTCGAGCCTGAAATTTCAAAGGATCCTTAAATCGATTAACATAACTAATTTAAGTCTCGGGGCTCTTGGTGTATACAACCATTAAAATTCCCTTACCGTATGTCTTTAACATCTGCTCTGTGGCTCTGGTGAGACCATTTTGAGCAGCCGGAGATCTTGGCGTCCCTGCGTTAAAGGCATCCAATGCCTCGGGAAAAGCACGCTTCTTGAAAAACTGTCGGCGGCGTCTATGATTCATAGCGCTCTCCACCTCGACTTGGTGGCGGACGGTCTGTCGGTCTCCTCCGTTGGAAGCGGGGATCCGGTTCGCGTCTTGCGCTTGCCTCCCCCTCGTCCGGAGGCTGGAGCTGGCTGGTGTTGGTTGGGTCGGCAATTCCTGCGCTCATGATCCGTGGCGCTTTTCTCTATAAAGATCATGAGCACTTAGATGTTTCCCGGGCGTTGCTCCAAAAGATCAAACACGAGCTATACCTCTGCGGTGGCCTTACGCATGTGGCGCTCCTTTTCCTCTGCTAGTTGGACTGACCTCTGTGGGTCGGCGCGCGAGCTTCGACTCTGCCGTAATGGCGCTTCTGCAAAATACCATCGTTCGCGAAGGTCGAAGCAGGTGAGGATAGGATAGCGGTGCGGACTTGATCGTGGTCACAGGGATGCGAACTTAGCCGGGGTAGTCGCCGTAATGGTGACGAGCATTATCAATGCTAAGCTGGTGATACACCCGTCAATCAGCTCCACCCGATGTCGGATCCTCTTGGAAGCGGACCCGGGGATCCTTCGGATCCTCGGGTTGTGGGCGTGACTCTATGTCCTCCACGGTCCGGCGTAGACCTGCGCGAAGGCGTAATGTAAAAGCTTAAACTTGAAAGCGGGTAGAACCCTTGAGGTGTTAAACACCCATCCTCTAGGGTTGATCATGGAAAACCCATCCAAAGGGTTGGACGAAGGAAGTCCTCCTTCTCCCCCTTATGCAGACCGGACAGAATCTTCACGGATCCTCGGTCGAACCCGGCCCTTCTTGGCCGTGCTTAAGTAACATCGTCCTCCCGTTGAAATCCCACATGGGGTGGCCTCTGTATTGCAGCGGCTGCACCCCCGCTTGATGCTGCGTCGCCATGACTCCAATCATGGTCAAGCGGAATGAGCCATTAATCTTATCCGGCCCATCAAGTAATGGGCGCTCTTGTCTTCCTCCAAGCAGGGGCTCATGAGCGCCGGTGGCGTTTCTTCAAGGGAGCGACATCAAACTCCGGGAGGCCAATCCGACTGGATCGAGGCGGCGGAGCATCTACTATATAGAACCACTCAGAGGCGGTCTTGGACGCCCTCTTGGGGGTGCGGATAGGTATCCGGTCCGGCGATCGCCATATTTGGCGCCGCCCACTTGATATATGGACCCCTGGTGAGAGCGAGTGCGGCGAACAACCTCTTCCACAATGCGAAATGGGGCTCGATGCCCGGAATAGTTCGCAAAGAGCTACGTAGCCGCGATATGCAGCCCGAGGCGGGCGTGAGGTGGTGGAGCTGGAGTCAAGTAGAACTTGAGGCCAGCGGAGGAGCGGATGTATTGGAAATCAGGCCCCTTATCGAGATAGGGGCCGAAACACACTCGCTCCCCTTGTTGGGGCTTGGGGTGTCCTCGCCTGCCTCCCACCTTGATAAGTAACCAGTCCGGCTCGATTTGGAACCATAAGGCGGAGGAAGAACCCCTCCGTTTGGAGCTTCACTAGCTCATTGTGCGAAATAGAGCACCTCCTCCAATCCCTGGCGATGGGCTAGGAGCGTGAGGAAGAGCGCGTTGGCGATCCATGGTGGAATGGATGTTGAGGTCGAGGCGCCGATGGAGTATCTGGCGGGAGGAAAGGCGGTGCGATGCGGATCGGATCTTTCCCCTTTTATAGGCGGACGACCCGCACAATTAGGGGTGAAATGTAAAAGACACCACGGCTTTTCGCATTCGTGCGGCAGCGTGGAAGAGGCCATAATTTGGCGTAGAAGCCAAGGAGCACGATATTCAAGATGAAGCGGACGCTATTAATTTGGAACATAGGATTTGAAGTGAGAACCCGCCTTGCAGCGCCCGAAGACTACTGAGCACGCTGGACTTATCGTCATTGAAGCTTGGTTGGGGAGCTCTTGAGGAGTCTGGACTAGGGGTGTCCGGACAGCGGACTATCAATATCCGCGGACTCCCGGACTCTGAAAACAACTTGGCAATCGGATATGTAGATCTCCTACCATTGTAACCGACTACTGTGTAACCCTAGCCTCTCCGGTGTCTATATAAACGGAGGGCCTTGAATCCGTAGGGCGAACATACATCTCAACAATCATACCATAGGCTAGCTTCTAGGGTTTAGCCTCCTTGATCTCGAGGTAGATCTCTGTTGTACTACCCATATCATCAATATTAATCAAGCGGGGCGTGGGTTTTACCTCCATCGAGAGGGCCGAACACAGGTAAAAACATTGTGTCCCTCGTCTCTTGTTACCATCCGCCTAGGCCTTGCAGTTGGGACCCCTACCGAGATCCTTGATTTTGACACCGACACTATGGCTAAGTGAGAGTGTTCAAGCATTATAAATGCAGTGTTGGAAATATGCCTAGAGGCAATAATAAAAGTATTATTATATTTCCTTGTTCATGATAATTGTCTTTTATTCATGCTATAAATGTATTATCAGGAAATCGTAATACGTGTGAATACATAGACCACAATATGTCCCTAGTGAGCCTCTAGTTGACTAGCTCGTTGTGATCAGCAGATAGTCATGGTTTCTGACTATGGACATTGGATGTAGATTGATAACGGGATCACATCATTAGGAGAATGATGTGATGGACAAGACAATCTAAGCATAGCACAAAGATCGTGTAGTTAGTTTGCTAGAGCTTTTCCAATGTCAAGTATCTCTTCCTTAGACCATGAGATCGTGTAACTCCGGATACCGTAGGAGTGCTTTGGGTGTATCAAGCGTCTGGCGTGGCGGGTGACTATAAAGGTGCATTACGGTATCTCGAAAGTGTCTTTTGGGTTGACACGGATCGAGGCGGAATTTGTCACTCCGTGTAAGCGGAGAGGTATCTGGGCCCACTCGGTAGGACATCATCATAATGTGCAGTGTGACCAAGGGGTTGATCACGGGATGATGTGTTCGGAGCAGTAAAGAGACTTGTCGATAGCGAGATTGAACAAGGTATCGGTATACCGGCGATCGAATCTCGGGCAAGTAAAATACCGCTAGACAAAGGGAATTGTATACGGGATCGTTGAGTCCTTGACATCGTGGTTCATCCGATGAGATCATCGTGGAACATGTAGGAGCCAACATGGGTATCAGATCCGCTGTTGGTTATTGACGGAGAAACGTCTCGGTCATGTCTACATGTCTCCCGAACCGTAGGGTCTACACATAAGGTTCGATGGCGCTAGGGTTATAAAGGAAGCTTGTATGTGGTTACGAATGTTGTTGAGTCCGGATGAGATCCGGACGTCACGAGGAGTTCGGAATGGTCGGAGGTAAAGATTTATATATGGGAAGTCTGTTTTGGTCATGGAAAAGTTTGGGTTTTATCGGTAGCGTCTGGGACCAGGGAGGTCGAGGTCCACCAAGTGGGGCCACCAGCCCAGAGGGCTGCATGGGCCAAGTGTGAGAGGGACCAGCCCGGGTGGGCTGGTGCGCCCTCCTGAGGCCCAAGGCGCCTAGGGTTTGGGGAGGCGCCCCCACCTTGCTTGGGGGCAAGTTTCCCCTCTCCACCCCTTGGCGCCCCCTAGATGGGATCTGGGGCTGGCCGCCCGCCCCTAGGGGTGGAAACCTGGGTGGGGCGCAGCCACCTCTCCCCCTATATATAGTGGAGGCATAGGAGCAGCCCAACACATGAGTCTCTTCTCCTGTTGGCGCAGCCATACCTCTCTCCCTTCTCCTCATATCTCGCGGTGCTTGGCGAAGCCCTGCTGGACTACCACGCTCCTCCATCACCACCATGCTGTTGTGCTGCTGCTGGATGGAGTCTTCCTCTCCCTCTCTCCTTGCTGGATCAAGGCGTGGGAGACGTCACCAGGCTGTACGTGTGTTGAACGCGGAGGTGCCGTCCGTTCGGCACTAGGATCTCCGGTGATTTGGATCACGGCAGTCGACTCCTTCTACCCGTTCTCTTGAGCGCTTCCGCTTAGCGATCTACAAGTGTATGTAGATGCACTCTCCTTCCCTCGTTGCTGGTTTCTCTATAGATAGATCTTGGTGACACGTGGGAAAATTTTGAATTTACGCTACATTCCCCAGCGATGGTATCGAGCTAGGTTTATTGCGTAGATTCTTTGCGAGTAGAACACAAAGTAGTTGTGGGCGTTGATGTTGTTCAATATGCTTACCGTTACTAGTCAATCTTGTTTGACGGTATTGTGGGATGAAGCGGCCGGACCGACCTTACGTACTCTTATGTGAGGCAGGTTCCACCGATTGACATGCACCGTGCATAAGGTGGCTAGCGGGTGCGAGTCTCTCCACTTTAGTCGGAGCGGATTCGATGAAAAGGGTCCTTATGAGCGGTAAATAGCAATTGGCATATCACGTTGTGGTTTTGCGTAGGTAAGAAACATTCTTGCTAGAAACCCATAGCAGCCACGTAAAACATGCAAACAACAATTAGAGGGCGTCTAACTTGTTTTTGCGGGAATGCTATGTGATGTGATATGGCCAGAAGAATGTGATGAATGATATGTGATGTATGAGATTGATCATATTCTTGTAATAGGAATCATGACTTGCGTCGATGAGTATGACAACGGCGAGAACCATAGGAGTTGTCTTGATTTATTGTATGACCTGCGTGTCATTGAACAACGCCATGTAATTACTTTACTTTATTGCTAACGGTAGCCATAGTAGTAGAAGTAATAGTTGGCGAGACAACTTCATGAAGACACGATGATGGAGATCATGATGATGGAGATCATGGTGTCATGCGGTGACAATGATGATCATGGAGCCCGAAGATGGAGATCAAAGGAGCAAAATGATATTGGCCATATCATGTCACTATTTGATTGCATGTGATGTTTATCATGTTTATGCATCTTGTTTACTTAGGACGACGGTAGTAAATAAGATGATCCCTTACAAAATTTCAAAGTGTTCTCCCTAAGCGTGCACCGTTGCTACGGTTAGTAAACTTCTAAGCACCATGTGATGATCGGTGTGATGGATTCTTACGTTCACATACAGCGGGTGTAAAACAGTTTTACAGCGAAAACACTTAGGGTTAACCAGCGAGCCTAGCATGTACAGACATGGCCTCGGAACACGGAGACCGAAAGGTCGAGCATGAGTCGTATAGTAGATCGATCAACATGAAGATGTTCACCGATGATGACTAGTCCGTCTCACGTGATGATCGGACACGGCCTAATTGACTTGGATCATGTAATCACTTAGATGACCCGGAGGATGTCTATCGAGTGGGAGTTCATAAGATGAACTTAATTATCCTAAACATAGTCAAAGATCTTTGCAAATTATGTTGTATGGCTCGCGCTTTAGTTCCTTTGTTTAGATATGTTCCTAGAAAATATAGTTGAAAGTTGTGATGGCGATTATGCGGACGTTAGAAAGCTTATGTCCTTAATGCACGCTCGGTGTGCTAAACCCCAAGCGTCATCTGTGGATGTTGCGAACATCGGACATACGTTTTGATAACTACGTGATAGTTCGGTTAAATGGTTTAGAGTTGAGGCACCAAAGGCGTTTTGAAGCGTCGTGGAACATATGAGATGTTTGAGGGCTGAAATTGAGATTTCAGGCTCGTGCCCACGTCAAGAGGTATGAGACCTCCGGCGATTTTCTTAGCCTGCAAACTAAGGAGAAAAGCTCAATCGTTGAGCTTGTGCTCAGATTATGCGAGTGCAACAATCACTTGAATTGAGTGGGAGTTGATCTTCCGGAAGAAATAGTGATGTTTCTCCAAAGTCATTGCCACCAAGCTGCTAGAGCTTCGTGATGAACTATAACATATCGAGGGATAGATATGATGATCCTTGAGGTATTAGTGATGTTTGACATCGCGATAGTAGAAATCAGAAGGAGCATCAATTGTTGATGGTTGGTGAAACCACTAGTTTCAAGAAGGGCAAGGGCAAGAAGGATACTTCATGAAGCGGCAAATCAGCTGCTGCTCTAGTGAAGAAACCCAAGGTTGAACCCAAACCGAGACTAAGTGCTTACGTAATAAGGGAACAACCCAGGCGGAATTACCCTAGATACTTGGTAGATGAGAAGGCTGGCAAGGTCGATAGAAGTATATTGGATATACATTATGTTAATGTGTACTTTACTAGTACTCCTAGTAGCACCGAGGGTATTAGATACGGTTCGGTTGCTAAGTGTTAGTAACTTCGAAATAAAAGCTACGGAATAAATGGAGACTAGCTAAAGGTGAGTGACGATATGTGTTGGAAGTGTTTCCAAGGTTGATGTGATCAAGCATCATGCGCTCCCTCTACCATCGAGATTTGGTGTTTGCGTTGAGCATAGACATGATTGGATTATGTCTATCGCTTGTCTGATTATTCATTTAAGGAGAATAATGGCTACTCTATTTATTTGAATAATACCTTCAATGGTCTTGCACCTAAAGGAATGGTTTATTGAATCTCGATCGTAGTGATACACATTTTCATGGCAAAAGGATATAAGATAGTAATGATAGTACCACTTACTTGTGGCCTTTGCCATGTAAGTCATATTGGTGTAAAAGCATGAAGAAGCTCCATGTTGATGGATCTTTGGACTCACTCGTTTTGAAAAGTTTGAGACATCACGAACCATGTCTATTGGTGTATCGCATGAAGAAACTCCATCTTGAGATGGATCGTTTGGACTCACTTGATTTTGAATCACTTGAGATATGCAAATCATACCACATGGGCAAGATGACTAAAAAGCCTCATTTTTGGTAAAATGGAACAAGATAGCAACTTGTTGGAAGTAACACCTTTTGATGTGTGCAGTCCAATGAGTCTTTGAGGCATCTGATGAATATCGTTATGTTCTTACTTCACGGATGATTGAGTAGATGTTGAGTATATTTACTTGATGAAACACAAGTCTGAATTATTGAATGGTTCAAGTAATTTGAGTGAAGTTGAAGATCATCGTGACAAGAGGATGAAATGTCTATGATATGATCATAGAGATGAGTATCTGAGTTCTGAGCTTTGGCATGCAATTAAGACATTGTGGAAATTGTTTCACAATTAATACCGCTGGAACACCATAGTTTGATGGTGTGTCCGAACATCATAGTTGCACCCTATTGGATATAGTGCGTACCATGATGTCTCTTATCGAATTACCACTATCATTTATGGGTTAGGCATTAGAGACAACCACATTCACTTTAAATAGGGCACCACGTAATTCCATTGAGATGACACCGAATGAACTATGGTTTAGAAACCTAAGCTGTCATTTCTTAAAGGTTTGGGGCTCGGCGCTTATGTGAAAAAGTTTGGTTGATAAGCTCGAACCCAAAGCGGATAAAATGCATCTTCATAGGACACCCAAAACAGTTGGGTATACCTCCTAATTCAGATCCGAAAGCAATAGGGATTGTTTCTTGAATCGGGTCCTTTCTCGAGGAAAAGTTTGTCTCGAAAAGTTGAGTGGGAGGATGGTGGAGACTTGATATGGTTATTGAACCGTCACTACAACTAGTGTGTAGCAGGGCACAGGAAGTTGTTCCTGTGGCACCTACACCAATTGAAGTAGAAGCTTATGATAGTGATCATGAAACTTCAGATCAAGTCACTATTGTACCTCTTAGGGTGACAAGGATGCGTCTTGCTTGAGTGATGCAGTAATCTGTCTTGAAGGTCATGTTGCTGAACAACAATGAACCTCGAGCTATGGAGAAGCGATGGTGGGCCCATATTCCGACAAATGGTTAGAAGCCATGAAATCGAGATAGGATCCATGTATCGAGAACAAAGCATGGACTTTGGTGGACTTGCTCGATGATCGGCAAGCCGTTGAGATAAAATGGATCTTTAAGAAGAAGACGGACGTGGACGGCAATGTCACCGTCTATGAAGCTCGACTTATGGCGAAGAGTTTTTCACAAGTTCAAGGAGTTGACTACGATGAGATTTTCTCATCCGTATCGATGCTTAAGTCCGTCGGAATCATGTTAGCATTAGCTGCATTTATGAAATCTGGCAGATGGATGTCAAAACAAGTTTCCTTACCAGTCTTCGTAAGGAAAGGTTGTATGTGATACAATCAGAAAGTTTTTGTCGATCCTAAGGATGCTAAAAGGTATGCTGGCTTTAGTGATCCTTCTAAGGACTGGAGTAAGCTTCTCGGAGTTGGAATATGTACTTTGATAAGATGATCAAAGATTTTGGGTTTATACAAAAGTTTATGAGAAACTTGTATTTCCAAAGAAGTGAGTGGGAGCACTATAGAATTTCTGATGAGTATATGTTATTGACATATTGTTGATCAGAAATGATGTGGAATTTCTGGAAAGCATATAGGGTTATTTGAAAAGTGTTTTTCAATGGAAAACCTGGATTAGGCTACTTGAACAATAAGCATCAAGATCTATAAGATAGATCAAAATGCTTAATAGTACTTTCAAATGAGCACGTACCTTGACATGATCTTGAAGGTGTTCAAGATGAATCGATCAAGAAGGAGTTCTTGCTGAGTTGAAGGTATGAAGTTAAGACTTAAAGCTCGACCACGCAGAAAAGAGAGAAAGGGCGAAGGTGCGTCCCTATGTTTAGACGTAGGCTCTATAGTATGCTATGTTGTGTACCGCTTAGGAAGTGTGCCTTGCGATGAGTCGATCAAGGGGTACAAGAATGATCCGAGGAATGGATCATTGGACAATGATCAAAATTGTCCTTGGAGTAAATAAGGACATGTTTCTCGATTATGGAGGTGATAAAGAGTTGGCGTAAAGGGTTACGTCGATGCAAGCTTTAACACCTATCCGAGTGACTCGAGTAGCAAACCGGATCGTATAGTGGAGCAACCATTTGGAATAACTCCAAGTGGGCGTGGAAGCAGCATTTACAATGTGACCTAGAAATTTGCAAAGCACACACGGATCTGAAAGGTTCAGACCCGTTAACTAAAACCTCTCTCACAAGCAAAACATGATCAAACCCCAGAACTCATTTGATGATGTTGGTCACATGGCGATGTGACTGTGAGTGTTAATCACATGGCGATGTGAACTAGATTATTGACTCTAGTGCAAGTGGGAGGCTGTTGGAAATATGCCTAGAGGCAATAATAAAAGTATTATTATATTTCCTTGTTCATGATAATTGTCTTTTATTCATGCTATAAATGTATTATCAGGAAATCGTAATACGTGTGAATACATAGACCACAATATGTCCCTAGTGAGCCTCTAGTTGACTAGCTCGTTGTGATCAGCAGATAGTCATGGTTTCTGACTATGGACATTGGATGTAGTTGATAACGGGATCACATCATTAGGAGAATGATGTGATGGACAAGACAATCCTAAGCATAGCACAAAGATCGTGTAGTTAGTTTGCTAGAGCTTTTCCAATGTCAAGTATCTCTTCCTTAGACCATGAGATCGTGTAACTCCGGATACCGTAGGAGTGCTTTGGGTGTATCAAGCGTCTGGCGTAACTAGGTGACTATAAAGGTGCATTACAGGTATCTCGAAAGTGTCTTTTGGGTTGACACGGATCGAGGCTGGGATTTGTCACTCGTGTAAGCGGAGAGGTATCTCTGGGCCCCTCGGTAGGACATCATCATAATGTGCACAGTGTGACCAAGGGGTTGATCACGGGATGATGTGTTCGGAGCGAGTAAAGAGACTTGTCGATGCGAGATTGAACAAGGTATCGGTATCTGACGATCGAATCTCGGGCAAGTAAAATACCGCTAGACAAAGGGAATTGTATACGGGATCGTGAGTCCTTGACATCGTGGTTCATCCGATGAGATCATTGTGGAACATGTAGGAGCCAACATGGGTATCCAGATCCGCTGTTGGTTATTGACGGGGAAACGTCTCGGTCATGTCTACATGTCTCCCGAACCCGTAGGTCTACACATAAGGTTCGATGGCGCTAGGGTTATAAAGGAAGCTTGTATGTGGTTGCGAATGTTGTTCGAGTCCGGATGAGATCCCGGACGTCACGAGGAGTTCGGAATGGTCGGAGGTAAAGATTTATATATGGGAAGTCTGTTTTGGTCATGGGAAAAGTTTGGATTTTATCGGTAGCGTCTGGGACCCAGGAGGATCCGGGGTCCACCAAGTGGGGCCACCAGCCCAGAGGCTGCATGGGCCAAGTGTGAGAGGGACCAGCCCGGGTGGGCTGGTGCGCCCTCCACCAAGGCCCAAAGCGCCTAGGGTTTGGGGAGGCGCCCACCTTGCTGAGGCAAGTTTCCCCTCTCCCCCCTTGGCCGCCCCCTAGATGGGATCTAAGGCTGGCCGCTGCCCCCTAGGGGTGGAAACCTGGGTGGGCGCAGCCCCTCTCCCCTATATATAGTGGAGGCATAGGGCAGCCCAACACATGAGTCTCTTCTCTGTTGGCGCAGCCATACCTCTCTCCTTCTCCTCATATCTCATGGTGCTTGGCGAAGCCCTGCTGGACTACCACGCTCCTCCATCACCACCACGCCGTTGTGCTGCTGCTGGATGGAGTCTTCCTCAACCTCTACCTCTCTCTAGCTGGATCAAGGCGTGGGAGGCGTCACGGGCTGTACGTGTGTTGAACGCGGAGGTGTCGTCCGTTCGGCACTAGGATCTCCGGTGATTTGGATCACGACGAGTACGACTCCTTCTACCCTGTTCTCTTGAACGCTTCCGCTTAGCGATCCACAAGGGTATGTAGATGCACTCTCCTTCCCCTCGTTGCTGGTTTCTCTATAGATAGATCTTGGTGACATGTAGGAAAATTTTGAATTTCTGCTACGTTCCCCAACATCTGGTTGCCTGGTTTGTCGTGTTGAGCGCCTCCCTAGATGGACCCAAAAATGGGAACAAGAGCGCTCAAGTTTATCCCGAACACCCCAGCACTCGTGGCATGGGGGGTTGAAGCCAACGACTTGCCATCTCTCAGATTTAATAAACGGCCGCACAGAAGGTAATATTTTAAATTAACAAGCGTTTCTTAGCGCATATGAACAAAGTTTTCAGCGCACGGGATAACAAAACACGAGTCTACTAAAAAATTACATCTTTGGAGCACTCACCCGCAATAATGCAGGCACCCTTCAGGACACCCTTATAATACATCTCGGGCGTGCAATACTCCTTGCCCGGCGGTGGCGCATCCGTCACAAGCTTCTCGGCGTGCATCTTGCCCCAGTGCACCTTAGCACGGGCAAGGGCCAGCGAGCACCTTCATCTGAGCGAAATGCTTGATAGCGTCAACCCATGGATGGCGTCCACCGGTGCCGCACCGGACAAGTAGCTCCAGAATGGCTTCTTTGGGCCATAGCGAACTATGAGGCCCTTCATGGCCTGTTCGGCCACCTTGTGAGATCGACCAGCTGCTTGAGTTGGTGGCTTAGAAAAGCCGGATATCCGGCCTAAGCATCTTGAGACAGAACACCTTTTAGTGAGCTCCCTCCTCGGCTCTGTAGAGCAGCGGCAGCATCGGATATGCTACTGGGGCAGATCTGCGAATGCTCTGGAGAGCTCGAATTCGGGTAAATAACAGGTAATTCACTTTTACATGCTTGCTTTGCATGAAGAATGCCTTACTGCCGCTATCTTCTTCACCGCCTCGATTTCTGGAGGCCTTTTGGGCTTGGCCTTAGCGGCCTTGGCACTCTCAAGCGGGCCTTGACTCGGACTCTTGAGTCTTCAAGTCACGCTCAAACTCTCGTGTTTTCTCACGAGCACAGGCTCTTTCCGCACCTCCACCACCGTGCCTCCTGCTTCTCTCGCTCGGTGTGTTCGGCGGCGCATTGCGTTGACGCGAACACCGCCTCCTTGAGAGTCGCCACCTCGTTCGTAGCCCTGCATTACCCATATTATTCTGTCATTTTTGCAAGCAAATCCTTTTTATAAGGTACAACTTTAATAAGGTGTTACTTACCTTCCTTGTCCTCGAGCTGCTTCTTGCTTGCGGCCGAGCTTCGCTCTTGGACCGCTCGAGGCTCTCCTTCAAGGCATTGACCTCCATGATCGGTCTGGCGAGAGGTCAGCAGCGTAGCCTATATTCCCATATTGACATATTTGTGTTAGACTCCTGCGTATATCTTTTTAGATCCTCAGTTCAGCTTTTCTTTCCGAACAGGCCGAGCATCGAAAACTCTTGTCTATGCGGTACTATTTTTACATATCTTGAAACCCTTACCTCAAAGCCTGTTAGAAGGCTGGTGCAAGCTTCTCTCAGCCCGCTCTTGGCGGACTGAACTTTCTGAATCATCGCACTCATAATAGTGCGGTTTTCCTCTTCGATGGAAGCGCCGTTGAGCGCCTCCAGCAAATTATAAGGCGCCTCCGGTTGGACGGAGGTCACCGGCATCGCCGTCCCGCCCTTCTTACGAAGGGGCCGCCCGCCGGAATCCGGAACCACCAAAGGTTCGGGCGAATCAACCCGAAGTCCGGGAGGTTGCCTGCGGCACCTCGGGGTCTCCTCCTCTGGCGGTCCCTTGCAGGACCCGCCTCGATGTCGTCTGCGTCACGAGGAGGAGGCGTCGGAAGTGAAGCACTATTCACATCAAGCGAACCGAGGGACCCTTCGGCAAGCGGGGAGATCATCCTTGGGCGGACTACATGGTTGTGTTCGGCATTAGAGGACACAATGCAGCAATAGGAAAATCATAAGTTATACGGGGATCCGGACAATTACGATCTCGCCAGGGGCTTGGCCCTCGAGGCCCTCCTCCTCGCCGTCGTCGGTGTTGGTGGAACGATCGGAGGAAGGTCCTTCCTTCTTGGACCCTTGGCCTCCCGTTGGGAAGCCTTCCTCTTCTTCTCTCCCCATTTGAGAGAGGCCTCTTTCTTCTCCTCCTCGTCCTCGTGGGAGGAGTCCGCCTTGGAGTCATCGGACGATTAGTCCGATAACACCTGGCGCCGGGAACTCCTCCGAGTTCCCGTGGCCTTGTTCTTGGCCTTCTTCTCCGGCACCACGTAAGGCGCCGGAGCCAGCAGTCCTGTCAAACGGGCATCCGCTGGGTCTTCGGGCAAGGGAGCCGGGAAGTTAACCTGCCCGGATGTCTTCAGCCAAGACTGTCAAAGGTAGTGGGAGTTTTAGATCCCGCGTAGAGTCAAACTATGGAAAGCAAGTGTCCCGTAAAGGATAAAATAGCTTACCTCGCCCGGCAGCGATGCGAGCTGAATCCGCGATCTTGATGGCGGATGGGGAGCCTCGGCGCGTATGAACAGCACCCTCGAGGCGTGTTACGTGCGTAGTGTCGAAGAGCCTGCTCAAGGTTGGGTGCTGTGCGGATCAAACTCCCACAAATTGAAAGCCATTTGTTGGCACGGGAGGATCCGGCGGATGAGCATGACCTGGATTACGTTGACAAGCTTGAGCTTCTTGTTCACCAGGGTTTGGACGTAGGATTGAAGTCCGGTCAGCTCCTCCGAATCACCACATGTCAGGCCCTTCTCTTTCCAGGAGGTGAGCCGTGTGGGGATCCCAGATCTGAATTCGGGGGCCGTTGCCCATTTAGGGTCACGCAGCTCGGTGATGTAGAACCACCCCGATTGCCACCCTTTGATGGTTTCCACGAAGGCGCCCTCGAGCCATGTAATGTTGGGAATCTTGCCCACCATGGCGCCTCCGCACTCCGCTTGGCAGGTGCCCACCACCTTCGGCTTGACATTAAAAGTCTTCAGCCATAAGCCGAAGTGGGGCTGGACGAAGAGGAAGGCCTCGCACACGTTGATGAACGCCGAGATGTTGAGGATGAAATTTGGGGCCAGATCATGGAAATCCAGGCCGTAGTAGAACATGAGCCCCCGGACGAATGGGTGGACTGGGAAGCCCAGTCCGCGGAGGAAATGGGGAAGGAACACTACCCTCTCATGGGGCGTGGGGTGGGAATGAGCTGCCCTCGTCGAGAGTCGGTCTTGCGATGTCATTTGGACAAGTATCCGACCTTGCGCAGCCTCTTGATGTGCCCTCACGGCGGAGGAGGCCATCCACTTGCCACCGCTCCGGACATGGTTGGAGAAGGTTGTGGTGAGATGTGCGGACTTGGGCGCTGGAGCTCGAGTGCGCGGAGATGGATAAGCAAAGGAGGAAGAAGGCGTAGGTGAAAAGGTGGGTCCTTATCCCCTTATATATGAGCAGACGAAGCAATGCGTCCCCACCAGCCTGGTAAAACTCGCTTATCTCCCAAGCGCCGCAATTAATGGCGGTTGGGTTACTGCGTCCGTATTGATGAGGATCCGGAATAAGAGGACCCGATCTCGCTTTGACAAGGCGTGCCAAGAAACCGCTTCACTAAGCAGCTGAGGTGGAACAATAAAAACAATTGAATAAAGGTTGGCCATGGTGTGGCGTCATGCCACGAAATCGTCGTGATTGAACTTGTGTAGATATTATTCTCTCTATGGTGGTATGTGGAATTTATTTTGTGGGCGGACACTATCTGGTGTTCAAAATCTTCTATGAATTATTCGGAGGAGGAACCCGCCTTGCAATGCGAAGACAATATCGCGCCGGACTCGTCGTCATTGAAGCACTGGTTCGAGGAGACTCTTGTGGGAGTCTGGACTAGGGGTGTCCGGATAGCGAACTATCATCATGGCGGACTCCAAGACTATGAAGATACAAGATTGAAGACTTCGTCCGTGTCGGATGGTACTTTCCTTGGCGTGGAAGGCAAGCTTGGCGTCTGGATATGTAGATCTCCTACCATTATGGCGACTACTGTGTAACCCTAGCCCTCTCCGGTGTCTATATAAACCGGAGGATTTTAATCCGTGGGGCGAACAACAATCATACCATAGGCTAGCTTCTGGGTTTAGCCTCCTTGATCTCGTGGTAGATCCACTCTTGTACTACCCATATCATCAATATTAATCAAGCAGGAGTAGGGTTTTACCTCCATCGAGAGGGCCCGAACCTGGGTAAAAACATCGTGTCCCTTGTCTCCTGTTACCATCCGCCTAGACGCACAGTTCCGGACCCCCTACCCGAGATCCGCCGGTTTTGACACCGACATCGGTCATCAACACTCATAACTTTGGCCGATTCTGGTCAATTTCATGCACTATTACTCATCGTTTTGGGGACCCAGAGCGATTTCCACGATTGACGACCCATAGGTGCGTTTACGTGTATGTCATCAACAATCACAATTTCGCCCAATTCTGATCCGTTTTCTGGATTATTACTCACCATTTTGGGGTCCCGAAGTGATTTCCACGATTAATGAACCCTGGGGTGCGTTTACGTGTCGGTCATCAACACTCACAGTTTTGGCCGACTCTGGCCCATTTCGTGTTCTATTACTCATTGTTTTGAGGTCCCGGAGTGATTTCCACGATTAACGAACCCCAGGGTGTGTTTACGTGTCGGTCATCAACACTCACAGTTTTGGCCAATTCTAGCCAGTTGCGTGGACTATTACTCACTGTTTTAGGGTCCCGGAGTGATTTGCACGATTAACGAATGCCAAGGTGCAATTATGTGTCGGTCATCAACACTCATAGTTTTGGCTGATTCCGGCCCGTTTTGTGGACTATTACTCACTGTTATGGGGTCCCAGAGTGATTTCCATGATTAACGAACCTTGGGGTGCGTTTACGTGTCGGTCATCAACACTCATAGTTTTGCCAATTCTGGCCCGTTTCATGGACTATTACTCACTGTTTTGGGGTCCGAGAGTGATTTCCACGATTAACAAACCCGGGGGTGCGTTTACGTGTCGGTCATCAACACTCACAGTTTTAGCCGATTCTGGCCCGTTTCATGGACTATTACTCACTGTTTTGGGGTCCCGGAGTGATTTCCACGATTAACGAACCCCGGGGTCCGTTTACGTGCTGGTTATCAACACTGATAGTTTTGGCTGATTCTGGCCCGTTTCATGGACAATTACTCACTGTTTTGGGGTCCCAGAGTGATTTCCACGATTAACGAACCCCGGGGTGCGTTTATGTGTCGGTCATCAACACTCATATTTTTGGTCGATTCGGGCCCGTTTCGTGGACTATTACTCTATGTTTTGGAGTCCCGGAGTGATTTCCATGATTAACGATCCCCGGGGTGCATTTACGACTCGGTCATCGACACTCATAGTTTTGGCCAATTCTGGCCCATTTTGTGGACTATTACTCATTGTTTCGGGGTCCCAGAGTGATTTCCACGATTAATGAACCCCGCGGAGCATTTACATGCCGATCATCAACACTCATAGTTTTGGCTAATTCTGGCCAGTTGCATGGACTATTACTCATTGTTTTGGGGTCCCGGAGTGATTTCCACGATTAACGAATGCCAAGGTGATATTGCTTACACGGGTTATTCGAGAGAAAAATGATCTCCAGGACGCCAATACCCGGTTGGACGTTGAATTAAAAGATGTTCGGGCCCAGCTTTCTGTCTCCGTGAAGGAGAATAAGAGGCTTCGGCGCGGCATTTTTAGTAAGTGCACGAACGAACCTTTATCTGATTAATGAAAAGCAGGCTAACGAGTTATATACGTAGGTATCTTTGACGAGCCGTCCCTAAGAGGAGATGCCCGGATCTTCAGCAAGAGCTCTCACACCTGCACGAACAAGTTCGACAAGTGATTTAGGGTATCGCCCAGGCCTTGTGGCCATCCACCTCCCTGCCAAGAGGCACGGGAGAGCTTGTAGAGATGCTCAAGAGAGCGCGGTGGGGCTTCTGATTATGGAAGATATCGGTCTGCCGACAAGGTGCAAGGGAAGCCTGGGCCATGGTGAAGACGTGATACACCAAGGCTGACCCGAACCACATGGCCGAGGTCGGGCCGTAGGGTCAAATGGGAAAGAGATCCCTGATAGTCTGGTATATGACCAGGTAGCATTAGCCGCAAAGTATTCCCAACAGGATTGTAGGCTAGACAGCACTGTTGGATGGTATAGAAGAAGAATTTAGTCGGTCTAAGTATTGTGTACTTGAGATGACATATTTTGTCCCTAGCAGATTGTAAATCATTTGTCATGGCGGACCTTTTGCTTGACCTCGGACCCGATAGTGCAGGTGTATCGAATACCAGCTCGATTATATAAGCAAGACTCTGGCGTGGAAACCAGGCGTAGGGGTCATAAGTGCTTGAACAGACAAGTACCCAACTATCTATGTTATATTACATGGATAGTAAGAAACATCTTCCAGGGAGAATAGTTCCGTTAAGGGTTTCTTTCCCTGGGTACGCATGCATTAATGTGCTTGTCCGAGCTGCGCACAGAGACACAGGATATAAAACATCTGGGGGTTTATATTCTAAGTAGGTAAGAAACATCTTTTATTCACCGACCGAATATTGCCTTAAGAACGCTAGCTTTCGGCTTCACCCAGTCTGAGGTACACATCCGGCTGACCCGGCAGTAACAATCGCAGAGGTGCTGCCCTTATGCCCTAGCCGAACTAACAGGAACATAGGGCATAAAGACAGGAGCCAGGCAACCCAGCTTGGCCAAAACTTAAGTCATATCGATGCATATAATGGAGAAAAATGGTACATATGGAAAAGCAACGCATATGTGGTGGGCATAAAGCCCGGAAGGTAATTATATTAAGCTTCTGTATAAGAATCCCCCAGGTATATTGAGCGTGCATAGCGCGGCAGGAGTGTGTAGTCAAAGCACACTTGGAGCTTTTAAGGCTATAAAGAGGGAAGAAAGAAGAAAAAGAGGAGGATATAACTTCAAAAAGAAAGGCGGAGGTAAGAAGATGAACGCAGAGTTCGGCACTAGGCGTAGAATCTTTGGAGTCTCGCCGCGTTCCATGGGTTCGGCTCGAGTCGATTATCTGATGCATCACGCAGACGTACGCTCCTCCGGTGAGAACTTTATCAATGATGAATGGATCCTCCCACTTGGGCTTGAGCTTGTCCTTTTTCTTCTCTGGTAGGTGTAGAACGAGTTCGTCAACATTATAAGTTTTGGCCCATACTTGTCTGCTTTGATACTTTCGAGCCTGTTGCTGATAGAATGCGGAACGGGCCTTCGCGACGTCACGCTCCTCCTCCAGGGCATCTAAACTGTCCTGCCGATCCAGCTCGGCTTTTCTCTCTTCGTACATGCGCACTCGAGTTGAGTCATGAATGATATCGACGAGAAACTAGGAGAGGCGACTAGGAGAGCCCTGCTGTTGGTGTCAAAACCGGCGGATCTCGGGTAGGGGGTCCCGAACTGTGCGTCTTAGGATCAATGGTAACAGGAGACAAGGGACACGATGTTTTACCCAGGTTCGGGCCCTCTTGATGGAGGTAAAACCCTACGTCCTGCTTGATTGATATTGATGATGTGGGTATTACAAGAGTAGATCTACCACGAGATCAGAGAGGCTAAACCCTAGAAGCTAGCCTATGGTATGATTGTTGTATATATTTATCGACTAGCCTGGCCTCGGTTTATATAATGCACCGGAGGCCTAGGATACCAAGTCCTAACCCGAATCGCCGGTGGGGTGGAGTCCTTGTCTTGATCGCCAAGTCTTGTAGAATCTTCCTTGTATCGGCACCTGTCGGGTGGCCCATGAGTATCTGACCGTGGGGTCCTCGGCCCAATCTAATAGATCGGGAGATGACGGCGTGGTGAGTACCCCTAGTCCGGGACACCGTCGATAGCCCCTGAACCGGTCTTCAAGTTAGGGGCGCTCCTCGATTCTTCGAACTGTTCTTCATCTTGATCGTCGGTCTTGAAAACTGGTTCAGCGAATCTTTTTATCTTGATCTTGAGGATCGCGAAATGCATTCGAGCGGGTTTACACGTCGGGTATCCGAGGAGAACCTTTAAGTTTCCAGCCTTTATCAATGCCTCGTTATTTTTATGCCACACTTCGGGTTTGAAGTTGTTCCCGGGCGGCAGCGTCCTCTTGCGTCCGAGCTCTAACGCCAGACTCCATTCGAGGTATCTTTTGCAGCCGAGAACCAACGCCGGACCGTGTCCCAGCTTTAACGCCAGAACGTATCCGAGCTCCAACGCCGGATTATGTATCCGAGCTCCAACGCCGGACTATGTATCCGAGCTCCAACGTCGGACTGTATCCGAGGTGTTGTAAATCACCTTGGTTCAAAGAAGTTTGAAGGAGTTTAGCGAGCTTAATGCGGAAATGCCCTCTATGGAGCCGACCACTAGCGCGAGCTTTATCTTTGGGCTGCTTCGGTGGTGCACCACCCCGACTATGGGCCGATTTGCTTGTTAATATTTTTTATTTTATTGCAATTTATTCTCTGCCGAGATATATAGCAGTAGCCCTCAAGGTGTGTATCGGTCTAAAACCCGAGATGCACCTAAAGGATGACGTAAGACCGCTGATCCCAGTAGCCGCCGAGACTCAGGTCGATTTGCAAAATCGGCCTGAGGATCAATCAACTTCGCGAGAATACTTGGGACACTAAAAGCGGCATGCTTAGTCCTCGAGACTCAGGTTGGGTGCGGCCGACCAACCTGAGGATCAAAATCTCCTCGGAAACTATATTGCACATAAAATTTTCTGCATTGGGCAAGCAATGCAGTAGCCCCCGAGACACTGGTCGGGTGGCAACACCAGATTAGGGGATCAATATGCCCCTTTGATATGTTTTAAATAATAAGCCCGAAGCCCGGTGGCCCCGAGCCTTAATGCGACACGGGTGGCGAATCAGGATCAATATCCATAGTAAAATCACAAATATGTAATGACTCTATGTATCCAAGTACTTTCGTCATTGATGCTCGGATCCGCATTGTACAAAACTTTGTTGACCGACCATCGGCTTCCACCTCCTCGGCCAATAGCTGAGGAGTGTTTATCTACTTTATAAAGCCTTTATGAGGGCGACAAACAAGGCAATCTGGCCATACGATTTTATAAACAAAAGTGCAGCGGAGAGATATATTATATTCTTGTTTAATGAAGAAATGTCTTCCAAAGAAAATAGTCCGCTTATCGGTTCCTTTCTTTGGGTTGTCATGCTAAGCATGATCATAAAACCACAGCTGCAATGTAAGAGCAAAATATCGAGGATTTAGTTGGGAGGCTAGTTAATAGCCCTCGGTAGTGTTCGTGACGATCGAGGTCAAGCCGTAAACACTTGACCAATGTTATGAACGGCCTGTTATTTAAAATAGTTATCGGATCGTTGACCAGTTTCGCTTATTGTGACGATCGGTTTTGGCTTTCTCCTTGAGGTGCTTAACCATGTGAGCTGGAAGCACAATCGCGATGGTTCTCCTTTTACGCCTACCGAACAAAAGCGGAACATAGGAAGCAAGTGCGGGGCAGGCGACAACTATTGACCGAAGACACAATTGAAACCGATTCATATATAGCAATATCCGAGAATATTTTGCGAAATCCTAAAAGGTGTTGGCGTTGCCTTTGCGAGACTAATGCGGAAAAGCACAAATAGTTTAAAAGTGCCAAAAAGCTTGGAAAACCAAGAAGCGTCGGTGAAAACATGCGTCGAACAATATCAAGTGTTGGTGCCAATCCGAAAATTGGTCTTAGAAAAAAAAGTGCTTGTCATGCTTTAACATGATACATCCTATCTCGGGACTTGGCGGGTCACCTCGGCTTCAACCTCCTATCCGAGGGCGGAGTACTTCTCATCGGTCGGTTTAGCAAACTAAACTCTAGCGGCTTTGAGAGAGAAATTAGGCTCCCGGCTAGTGACCGCTTTTCGTGTCAAAAAAGGAGTGATAAATAATAAAAACTTTGCAGCGACTAAGGAGAAAAACACTTAGTATAAAAGCGGCTCAAATAAACATAAGAGCCCCCAAGTGACTTAGGTAAATTTGACTATATAATGTAAGGTGACATGTAAAATGCCTTCTAGCGGATTGTAGATCGTTTGTCGTAGCAGACCTTTTAAGCTTCAACCTCTGGACCCAATAGTCAGGAGTGTGTCCGAATACCCTCGCGGTTATAAAAACCGGGGCATGCGTGGAGACTAGGCGTAGGGGTCATTAGTGCTTTATCAGACAAGTGCCCAACTAGTTATGTTATATTACATGGTTAGTAAGAAACATCTTCCGGGAGAATAGTTCGTTAGGGGTTCCTTTCCACAGGAGGCATGCCCTAAAGTGCATGTCGGACTGCGAAAAAAGCAGAAAAACATCTGGGGCCATGTAAATAAATAGGTAAGAAATCATCTTTTATTTCACCGACCGAGTATTCCCTTAAGAATGCTAGCTTTCGGCTTCACCTAGTCTGAGGTACACATCCGGTGACCGGCGTGCAATCGCAGAGGTGCTCCTTTACCACCTAGCGAACAATCGGGAGCGTAGGGGTAAGCACGAGGGCGAGCAACCCAGCTTGGCCAAAACTTAAGTCATATCGATGCATATAATGGTGAATAAAAGGTACATGCGGAAGTGTGACACATGTGTTGGGCATAAAGCCGAATTAATAAACTTACATTAAAGAAGCCCCGGGTATAATGTAGCGAGTAGCGCGTCAAGTGTAATGCAAACAAAGTTTGGACAAGGAAAATTTTTACAAGCCACTTTCTTCTGAAAAAGTATAATGCTTGGTCGAACCGAACACAAGTTAAAAATTTAAAACTTTGAGCATGAAGACAACTTAGCTGGTTAATGTGTTCGGTATTGGCGGCGTGGTCCGAGCTTGATGTGGGACAAGGTTCCGTCCCCAAGCCGGTCCCAAGGTGGCGAACAAGAGCTTGGCATTCGAAGTGGTGACATAGCTCGATAAATCTGAAACAGCAGAGTGATGCGAAGTCCCGACATGGGGTAATGAAGTGTTAGTGAAGCCCCGTCCAGCCAAGGTGCGCCAAAGGATATAGTCGGCTGGATCATTTTCTGTGCACAAAAATAGTGCAAACCGGAGATAATAGTGATAATAATAATTAAAAAATCGTTGCATAATGAATAATTTATGCAAAGTGAGTAATAAGCGAAATATGGCCTAAGCGCCGAGGTCGATGTCGATCACGGCGTCGGCGTGATCTTGATAAAAGGCATGGCAAAGCCGTAATTCACAGGTCGGTCCGTGCTCCGGATGCGGCGTTCGCCGGACTATATACGGAGACTGACCGAACCATGATGTGAGCGTCGTTAATGCGGCCACCATTTGATAGTCCTGTGAACATATGATGGCCAAACCAGAGTAATAATTCCTTTGGAAGGATGAACCCAAACAAACAAAAAATATTAGGATTAATAGCACCTGGTTTATTTGTTGTAGCAATCCGAAGGAGGATGATCTTGGCAAGGTTGGCTTGCGAGGCAAAGCCCTCGGTCCAGCTAATCGTGTGGCTGGTCGGCTGGTGACGTCGAAGTGTCAGGGTAGGTTGATGAAGAGATGATGAGTCCTCGGTCCAGCCAAGATGTCGAAGTAGTTGGCGTGATGTACACGGCTTGAAGAACAGCGATGCGCGCCTGCCGATGCAGGTCATGGCGTGGTCGATGCCGGCTTGATGAAGTGACCGTGCGGCAATGCCGATATTCCCGCTCCGTGTAATCCGTGGGGCGGCGATGTTGATGATGATTTGTTCTTCGCGATGCCGGACTCTTGTTCGGCTTGCTGAGATGATGATCCGAAGAAGTTGAGCTCGGCTCAACAAAGTGACGACGATGTCTAAGCGCGGGTCGGCGGCCGTGGAACAATATTGCGGACTGGTTTGACACCAGCAATGATGTTGAAGATCATGTTCAAAAGATCTTAAGGTTAGTGGGATGTATTTGGGAACAATACACAATATCCCATACAAAACTTCCTTCAAAAGGATGTCGAAATCCCGTTCATAAAAAGATGAATTGGGTCGGATTCGTTCTCATATGAAAACAGATCTGAAAAGTGATGCACTAATCGGAAGGTTCGGAGTTCGACGGTCGGATCAAGCTGAAATTTGGAGGGTGGTAGATATAGGAAATCCGCAGCCGATCAATGGTTGGATCTTCAAAGGGCGTCCGAGCTAGAAGCTGGACACCACGCCCTAAACTCGTCCAGATTCCCATCGAGATTTGTGGGGCTCCGGTATATCGTGGATGCGAGAGATTCCTCCATCGGAACTCGGCGAAATTTTCCAGGGTTGTTGTAGACTCAATTCCGCTGAATTCCACCAAAGCGATCGTCAAAGCGATACTCGAGGAGGTGGTGGCAGCGAATCTGAGTTCGCTGTCGGAAAAACAGCATGGTAAGCTTGAGGGCAATGTTGGCGTTGAGCCCTCGAGCTCCATGGATGAATCCTCCATGATCTTGATAGAGATTGGAGTTGGTGTTGATCAAGGCCCCTCATCCGAACATGACGATCGGAGGTAGGGCGCAGTCCTCGGTTAAGCCGAGGTGACGATCGAGCTGGTGGCGAAGATGCCGGCGTCGCGATTGACCTGCGATCGAGCCATTGATCCTTTCGCCGATCACTGCAGCAGAACTCTCAATGAAAGCACCAATGTCGATTGTCAAAACCGGCGGATCTCGGTTAGGGGTCCCGAGCTGTGCGTCTTAGGATCAATGGTAACGAGGAGACAAGGGACACGATGTTTTACCGAGTTGGGCCCTCTTGATGGAGGTAAAACCCTACGTCTGCTTGATTGATATTGATGATGTGGGTATTACAAGAGTAGATCTACCACGAGATTAGAGGCTAAACCTAGAAGCTAGCCTATGGTATGATTGTTGTATATATTTATCGACTAGCTTTGGCCTCGGTTTATATAATGCAGGAGGCCTAGGATAACAAGAGTCCTAGCCGAATCGCCCGGTGGGGAGGAGTCCTTGTCTTGATCGCCAAGTCTTGTAGAATCTTCCTTGTATCGGCACCTGTCGGGACTGGCCCATGAGTATCTGACCGTGGGGTCCTCGGCCCAATCTAATAGATCGGGAGATGACGTGGTGAGTACCCCCTAGTCCAGGACACCGTCACCTGCGCCGGTGGCCACTCCGGCCCCAGCGGCCACCCATCCCCACGCCGGTGGCCTCTCCGGCGCCGGCGTCCACCATACTATTCTCCTCTCTTGGTTGCTCCGGCTGGATCCATCGTTCCATTGGGGGTGACTCGGCCACGTTGGTGACCATGTCGCCAATCAACCTCAACTTCAACCGTGGCAAGGAATTTCAGGCAACTGTTCGATCCAAATTTGGGCACCCTGTGGTGTTCTCGCCAGGCTTTCGTCAAAAAGAGTTCATTTTGGTGGTTTCATTTGCTCGCTCCTCTTCAAGCTGTATATTCATACAGTTAGTGTGGCCCTGCATGCTTCTTTTGGATGTTACACACAAGGTTTTTGAGTTTGCCACCTCAAAGATAGATCGTTCAAATTTTCAGTGGCCTCTAAATCGGTTGGTTTTCAAATTTACAATGCAGGTAGAGTGATTGAGAAAGACTTTGAGATGGTTTTTAGTCTCTGGGGTGATGGCGGGCCGCATTGGAATAGAGAAGAAATCTTGTTTTACAAGGAAGAGGAGGCCGAATGGACTCTGGTTGGACGTTATGGGAGAGCGGTGACTGTTTTTTCCGGCGATCGCCAGAGCAGTTCACCGGAGCAAAGCTCCCGATCAGCCTTCCAACGTCTTTCCGGCAACATTCAAGAAGAGCGCGATTCCAGCGTGCCACGCATTACTGAAGGCAATTTAGTGCTCTCTAATGAGCCAGAAACCACGCTGCTTGGCCAGGTCAGCACTGTGCATGCGCGCATTAATGACCCACGGACGTGTTTTGCATGTGGAGAAGTTAGCCATATTGCCAGGTTTTGCTCTCGACCGAAATGTTCTGGGCTGTGGCCTTTCATAAGATTTGAGCCCTTCCACAGCCCACCTGACGGTGCATAGGCGCCTGGGGAAGTGGAGTTGTGGTTCGCCTAGAAAGGGCCCGCTATCCAGTTTAGGCAAGCGACATCATTCAAAGAGTTGGTCACGGGACATTTCGCTAATTTTCAACCGAGACCGGTGCCGGACTCCTTGCATTCCTTTGCTCTCTCCTTTTGTGCCACTCCGTCGACTTCTTCGCCACCTACCTCTACTTCTGCTCCTCCACACAGTGAGCTCCGCCAGTGCGCTGCGCCTCCAATGGCGAACATTCCCATCGACCCACTACCTTACGTTCCCCATTGAGGGAGTCCTAGACTAGGGGGTGTCCGGATAGCCGGACATCATCATCGGGCGGACTCCAAGACTATGAAGATACAAGATTGAAGACTTCATCCCGTGTCCGGATGGGACTTTCCTTGGCGTGGAAGGCAAGCTTTGCGATACGGATATGTAGATCTCCTACCATTGTAACCGACTCTGTGTAACCCAAGCCCCCTCCAGTGTCTATATAAACCGGAGGGTTTTAGTCAAATGAGACAACACAACCATTACAACAATCATACCATAGGCTAGCTTCTAGGGTTTAGCCTCCTTGATCTCGTGGTAGATCCACTCTTGTACTACCCATATCATCAATATCAATCAAGCAGGAGTAGGGTTTTACCTCCATCGAGAGGGCCGAACACAGGTAAAAACTGTCGTGTCCCTTGTCTCCTGTTACCATCCGCCTAGGCCTGATCCGGGACCCCCTACCGAGATCCGCGGTTTGACACCGACATTGGTGCTTTCATTGAGAGTTCCTGCGTATGCGTCACCGATAGGCTTGATGGCTTCTTCAATCAACAACAGCGCGAGTCGGTGAGACTTTTCTCCCGGACAGATCTTCGTATTCGGTAACCGCCTTTGCGGGGCAATTCACTTGGCCATCTGGAGCGGATCAGCTCGCCCACAGCCATCGGGTCAGATTTGGAAGCCTAAACTTCCGGCGGACATCTGCGGAGACTTGATCTTGATGGATCAAGCGCGGCCGAGCATGCCACTGCATCACGATGGACATGATCTAACTCTGCCGGCCAGACGGTATCTTGGAGGCCGCACATGAATCCGCCCCGACCCATAGTTCGGAGCCGATCGCGCAGATCGAGGACGGGTGGCTGGACACCGCCTCGGGAGCTGCATGTTCCGCAGCGATGGAACGAACAACGACCTCGTCCCTTATAAAGCTCGTGACTTGAGGTGCGGACTCCTGCGGACTCCAAACCTCCGCGCCCACCTTGTCGAATCCGATTGGGCGCGGATCATGGAGTTCACCGCCATGGACATCTTTCAACACTCACCCTTTGGCGACATCCTAAATTTGCTAAAACATCTCTCGCTATCAGGAGAGCCCTGGCCAGATTGCGGCCAGGATGGCTGGGATGCGGACGACGAAGAAATTCAACGCCCACCCGCCACCCACTTTATAGCCACTGTCGACGATTTAACCGACATGCTAGACTACGACTCTGACAAAATCGACGGTACGGATGACGATGCTGGAGACGACCAAGAACCAGCGCCTACGGGGCACTGGAAGAAAACTTCAACCCATGATGTATATATGGTGGACACCCCAAAAGGAAGCGATAACGAGGAACACCGGGAAGCGGCAAAGGATAATTCCGCCGAAAAACAGCCAAAACGGCGATGTAAGTGCCGCCCTAAGTCCCGCCTCGACAACAACAGCACTCCTAAGGACCCAGCAACAGATCAGGACAAACCAGTGGGCGTCGAACACGCAACCAAGCAACCATCTGAACAGGATGAATCAGATAATCAATCTATGCCCGGCGAAAACAACAGTCCAGACGATCTCACGCCGGACACACCACCGAACATAGAACCTTCACAAAAGACTTCTCGCCCTTTGCAAGAAGTCTAAAGAAGGAAAAATGGAAGCTCAAAACAGCGGAAGATACACTCGAGAATGAGGTGGAGCAAAGGTACTCAAGACAGCGGACAAATATGGCGATGGCCACCAAGCAAGAAACTACCGAAGTGCAAGCTGCTGCGAGAATCCGACGAGGCCATAGAGCCCCCACGGTCAATAAGCAAAGAGGCCGCTGGCGGATAGGCGACGGATGACGGGCGAAAGCGACAAGCGGTTATGCACACAAGCCAACTCATGATCTTTGGAAAACAAGCGGCCGGTCAGGTCCATTTATGGGCCAAAAAGAGGGCGAGGAAGCAACACAACACGTCAAGTGTTGAAGACAACGGCACACCCAAATCTGAGCGCGCACACCCACTATGTTTCACCGATGAGGTCTTTGGATCATAATTTCCAGCGGGGTTCAAACCCGTAAACATAGAGGCATCTGACGGAACAACAGACCACAGATGCGGATTGAGGATTACATCCTCCACATACACATGGCTAGGGGAGATGATCTTCACGCCATAAAATATCTACCCCTCAAGCTCAAAGGGCCAGCTCGGCATTGGCTCAAAAGCCTCCCTGAAAATACTATTGGAAGTTGGGAAGAGCTCGAGGACGCGTTTAGAGCAAATTTTCAAGGGACTTATGTCCGCCCTCCGGATGTAGACGATTTAAGTCACATAACTCAACAGCCCGGAGAGTCAGCGCACAAATTCTGGAATAGGTTCCTTACCAAAAAGAACCAAATTGTCGACTGTCCGAACGCTGAAGCCTTAGCAGCTTTTAAACATAATGTCCGAGACGAATGGCTTGCCAGACACCTCGGCCAAGAGAAGCCGAGAACAATGGCCGCGCTAACAAGCCTCATGACCCGCTTTTGCGCGGGGGAAGACATCTGGCTAGTAAGATGCAGCACCAGCGACCCGAGTACATCCAAAATCAGAGATGGAAACGGAAAATCATGGCGCAGAAAGGATCAGCGCCGAAACAAAGAAAAAAGCCCAAAGATCATGGCGGTCAACGCCGGATTCAAAAGCTTCATGACGAACAACAAAACACGCCCTTAAAGATAACGGTGACGAGCTATCAACAAACTAAATTTTGGATCGGATATGTCAAATCCACAGTACCTCGGAAGGCACTGCAAACCACACCCACGAGATTGTTGGGTATTCAAACAGTCCGGCCGACTCAATGCCGTACACAAAGGGCTCGGCGGCATGGCGAGGATGATGTGAACCCCCCGGTGAGCACACGAAAACAAAAGACTTTCCCAAAAGAAGTCAAATCGGTAAACTCACTCCATGTGATAGTACGGAAAAACAATGCGGCACCCGCTAAGGTAGGTGTCGCACGGTCCACCCCAGCGGAACCTCGAAATTGGATGTCAAAACCAATCACTTTCGACCACCTGGACTATTCCAGATGTATCCGTAACGTAGGATGGACTGCTCTGATATTGGATCCTATAATCAACGTACTACAATTTACACAAGTCCTGATGGAGGGTGGCAGCGATTTAAATCTGCTATATCCGGACACAATCCGCAAGTTGGGGATAGACCTTACTAAAATTCGATATAGCCGCACTTCCTTCAAAGGAGTGGCCTTGAGCCCTTCGCCAAGTGCGGGCTCCATACTACTAGAAGTTGTGTTGGGTCACCCGACAACTTTCGACATAAAGGCTAATCTTCCATGTCGCCCCATTCAAAAGTAGCTATCAAGCACTATTGGGGCGTGAAGCTTTTGTCGCTTCAGCGCAATACCACATTCTGCGTCTCTTACACTTAAAATGCCGGTCACGTGGCATCATTTCATTAAAAGGTCGTTCAAAGACCCCGGACACGGCTAGACGAGTCCGGCATAAATAGGCTAGGGGCTCCCTAGCCGCACACCCCTTCACAAGGGGTTGTGTGTATAAGCAATAATGAGCTAATATAGGCTCGGATTTATTCATTCATTCATATTTCAATTTTTTATGCACTTTTCGCACGACTTCCTTTCAAACTAAGTTCCTCTCTTTTTACAGATGAACAACATGCACACCCGTCGAGGATACGGCTGCGGAGACACATGCTTGCGAGCGTGCGGTAGGGACCCGTTGCAAGGATTCTTTTGATTAAGACCTGCCTAGACCTTTTTATTGTCTCTTGTTGCTATAATCCCTGGTTTCTCATTATAACCGAGAGGAGGCAGCGTTTTGGCATCGGTTGCGTCGGAGGACCTTGCCGTACTTGGACACTAGGGGCTCGGGGCATTGTTCAGCCATTATTATAAAGACCGAACACCTTAGGGAGTGTTCGGCGTCTCGAGATTAGGCCTTATATGCATCAGCTCGAAGCATGTCTTTGGTCAAATGTTGGGTTTGCGGCTCCGTGTTTTGCTGCCTTACGTTCCGTATCGCCGGCTAAGCGGCACCGGAGAACTCTGCGATTGTGCCCCGATTCATTTGGCGAGCACCTCGATGAAAGCGGAAAACCGATTGTCATGATCTGGCGAGACTAGTCAACCACTCGATCGACTCTTTGGAATGTTTAGAATTCCTCGCTTTGTGAAGAAGTCGTTTCTCGGTTAGGCACACGCGCCCGAATTCGGAGAAACGCAGTGCCACTAGGGGCTATATCGTAGCCCACCCTCGAACTCCTATGGCTAAGTGAAAGTGATAAAGCATTATAGTCCGGTTGCCTCGTTTGCTCGCTACCACCTCCTTCACAGCACCGAGGCGTCGGATTAAGTGTGAAAATCGCTATTTTTGCGAACACCCCGCACCTTGTGCGTGGGGGCTAAACCGGCAATTGCATCTTCGGGTTATACATATGTATACATAAGCGGCCGCCTGGAGATATTTCACTACTTGGGCGCACAAGTATAAAAATAAACACATCATAAACATCATTTTACAAACCAAAAGCGTTCATTTAGGCGTGACATTTTTTGAGCACTGCGACTCTATTACCACGAGAACCACGAGAACTTCCCCAAAATAGTGCTCGGCGGGTAACGGCTCTCATCGAACCACAGGTGCATAGCAATGATGGCGTCCATCTCTGTCAATGTGTCTTCACAGGCGAGGGCCATCCGTGCACCCTCTATGCAGGCCGACCGCTTCATCGCCTTGATATGCGGCACGCCCCAAGAAATTGCTGCAATAAGCCAAAATAGCTCTTGGTTTGGGCCTATCCGGCCAGTCATGTGTCACGATATCCGTCATGGCAAGTCCGAACAACCTATTCAGCTCAGCCCATTCAGCCAACCCGATCGGTCGTGAGTGAGCGATCCGGACTATGGAATTGAGACCAAAACAGCTCTTCCCTCTTGTGATCCCGACCGGAAGTGCTGCGGCATCCGCCGCTTTTCGCCGCTAAGTCCATATAAGGATCCTCCGGACCCCAGACTGGCGAGCTGAGCATACTTTGGATCCGTAAACCTTGGCGCAGCGAAAAGGCTTACCGACCACAATGTCCCGGCTTGGCGCCTCCTTTATAGCCGCATTGCGAGCGGGCATCCTTAGCCGGCGGTGGCCTTCCCGGTCTTCTCGCTCCGCTGGCGCTCTTTTCAAGAACCTCATTGCGGTCGGTAGCATCTTTTAACTTCACGGCCATTTCGCCATCTCTTCCTGCTTGGCGGTGTGCAGCCCTTCGGCTTCTAACTCCTCGGCCGCCCTCGAAAGGCAACCGCATCACTCCTTCGGCCTGCTCCTTGGCGAAAGTTCTACCGAAGGCTCTCCTGACAGCGGCACCATCGCATCAAGCACACATATTGTAAGAGGGGCTTGGCTCTATTGCTAGGTGACCGCAAATAAACACTTACCTTGCGACTCGTCAAAGTCGCTTTGTTGACTAGCGATGTCGCATCCATAGCGTCGAGTTGCCGCTTTAGTTCAGCAACTCCATCAGTCCAGCTGGCCCCCGGACGATCCGCCACCTACATAGGAACAGCGAAAATTAAAACCTGCGATTTTGATCCTCGGCATGTTGTCGTTTTCAACAACCTACCGAGTCTCAGGGGCTACTATCTATATCGGGCGCACTTTATGTGTAAAACTGTCAAAAGGTGTGTCATTTTTACGTACCTCAAACCCCGCCAGCAAACTCCTGACGGCGTTGCGCAATCCGCCTTCGGCGGACGAAATCCTCCCAATCACCATACTCATCAATGCATGGTGATCATCTGAGATAGACGCCCTCTCAAGCAAATCCTTCAGCTCCCCCGGCCGAACTCTAGTCGGCGCCGAACTTTTCGGCTTTACCAGACTCGGGGATACCCTCCATGATGACACTTCAGGCTCATCCGCCCTATCCGACGGCGCAGCAGACGGAGGCGTCTCGCTCTCCACCATCTCGGACGAAGGTCCCCGAAGCGAGCTCATCTGCGAAGGGCGGAGATCCGAACTACAAGGTAAAAACTTGAGTTATCCTCGAAGCACAAATAGGGATGCCCTTATTACAAAAATCTCTTTTTCTACTTGACTCCTTTGGAGGCTGGTTCTTTAAGGGAGGCTGTGCGGCGGGGCCTCCCGGATCAGGACCCTCTGGTGAAGATTTCTTCCCCGCAGGGGCTTTGGCCCCAGTCTTTGGGCGGTCCTCTTCTCCCCTTGGAGGGAGGATTCTCGATCCCCTCTTTCAAAAACCTCTTTTACATGCGTAGCTCCTCTATTTTCCCCTTAGCCTTCTTGAAGGCACGACCTCCAACATCTGACCGGCCACGGGATCGTGCTTGAGTCTACGGGAGGGCGGACACCGTATCAGCTTTACTTGCGCTATCCACTCCTATTAAAGGACAATGGGTTAAAAGGAGCATTGTAAAAAGGCAAACAAACGGTGTGTCCGAATACAGAGCTACTTACTTGAGTATTCGGGCAATTGCATCTTAGCCCGGCGTCCTCGGTCAATTCCGGACACACCTCCCATGATCCGAAGAACAGTTTGTACATCTCCACGGGTGTAGTACCCATGAAGTGTTGGAGAATCCGTGGTCCCTCCGGATTAAATTCCCATAGCCGGAGAGGATAGCGCTTGCAGGGTAGGAGACGCCTAATCAGCATAACCTGCATCACCACGACCAGATCGATCTCCCTCGCTTGGAGGTCTCGAATCCGGCCCTGCAATAGGGGCACGTCCTTTGCGGCCCCAGTTGAATATGGTTGACCCACGACATCAATCGTCGTGGAGGTCTCAGCGGAATCTGGTGGCGGCTTACACTGTTGCCCACAGGGGCGGTAATATAAACCACTCCCATTGCCTGGCCCGAGCTCCTCTTGGAAGGAGCCCTCAGACCCAGGGCATCGGCCCTCCTGTTTATAGCCGCCCGCCGCCTCTGCTCGGCGCCCCTCGATCATCTTGGCTCCACATTGAAGGTCTTCAACCACAGGCGAAGTGAGGGGTGATCTGGAGGAAGGCTTCCTGAGCGGCGATGAATGAAGAAATATGGAGGATGGACTCGGAGCCAAGTCATGGAATTCCAGCCCGTACTAAAAGCAGGAGCCCTCTCACAAAAGGATCCATCGGAAGCCTAAGCCCGGCGGAGGTGGGATACAAAAGCAGCGTACTCGTCGGGCTCGAGAAGTGGGGATGACCTGCCCTTGACGGGCAGCACATGCGAAATCTCGTAAGTCAAGTACTTGGCCTCTCGCAGCTTTGCACGTCCTCCTCCGTGACGGAGGAGGCATCCTAACCCTGTAGGTCGGGCGGACATTGTTGGAGGTCGGCGCTCGAATCTGGGGCTCTGGGTGTTGGAACACAGGGCAAGGAGAAGATTCGATGGAGGATTGAAGAAAAGCGAGCCTTGGTCCCATTATAAAGAGGAGAATACCAAGAGCCGTCAGCGTGACCGTTCGGGACTCGCCTCCGATGGAGGCGTGGCAGGGCGGATTGGGTTACCCGTCCGTATTGATGGGAATCCCGGAATAAGGGGAACACGATCTCTGCTTCGACAAGACGTGCCAAGGAAACCGCTTCGCTAAACGCGCTGAGGTGGTATAATAAAAAACCGATTCCAGTAAAATCTTGGTAGTGGCGTGACGTCACGCTACAAAAAACGTCAGCAGATTGAACTTGTGTACATATTAATTCTCTCTACGGTGGTATGTGGAATTTATTTTGCAGAGCCGGACACTATCCTGGTGTTCACAATCTTCTATGAATTATTGGAGGAGGAACCCGCCTTGCAATGCCTAACATTATGCGCGCGGACTCATCGTCATTGAAGCTGGTTCGAGGAGACTCTTGAGGAGTCTGGACTAGGGGTGTCCGGATAGCGGACTATCATCATCGGCGGACTCCAAGACTATGAAGATACAAGATTGAAGACTTAGTCTGTGTCCGGATGGGACTTTCCTTGGCGTGGAAGGCAAGCTTGGCGTCTGGATATGTAGATCTCCGACCATTGTAACCGACTACTGTGTAACCCTAGCCCCCTCCGGTGTCTATATAAACCGGAGGGTTTTAATCGTGAGGACAACACAACCATTACAACAATCATACCATAGGCTAGCTTCTAGGGTTTAGCCTCCTTGATCTCGTGGTAGATCCACTCTTGTACTACCCATATCATCAATATCAATCAAGCGGGGTAGGGTTTTACCTCCATCAAGAGGGCTGAACACAGGTAAAAACATCGTGTCCCTTGTCTCCTGTTACCATCCGCCTAGACGCACAGTCCGGGACCCCCTACCCGAGATCCGCCGGTTTTGACACCGACACCCATGGTTTCCAGATTCAGCACATCGAAGGCCGAACGGGGGTTTCGCGGGTGGTGCTTCCACATTGTGATCGCCGCCATGAGGACTGGGCTATTGCTGCCATCCAGCCTCTGCCAGATGAGGTACTATTTCCTAATGTTAGAGAAGTGCTCGAAGATTTTCTACAGCATGATCCAGTGGCTCAAGTTGGGGTGAGAGAGATTCAACCCTGCCCGTTTGGGGAAGCCTATGTGCAGTTCAGACATGTGAGAGACAGAGATAGATTGGTTAGAGATAGCCCGCATGTATTTGGGGATGTCTTTATTTCTTTCACTAGACACAATGAGGGTCGAAACTGGAGAAGAGTCAATTTCAATAGGGTTTGCTGGCTGCTGATTGTGGGTGTTCCTTTTGATTACTACAACACTAAAGATATTGCTGTAGCGGTTCCTAGATTCGCCAAGATTATCAGTTGGGAGAAAGAGGACGCCCTTAAGGGGAAATTCTTGTTGAAGCTAGAGTTACGGATTTGCACGAAATTCCAAAGAGTTTAAGATGGACTGAAGGAGAGATGTTTGAGGGAGAATCCTTGACTAGTTCAATTGAAGTTCTCATGGAAGAAATGCTGGGAGGGGGACCACCTGACGAGGATCCTATTCCACCTCCTGGTATTGATCCTCATCCTATTCCTCTTAATGAAAATGACTTTCCTGGGTTTCATCATGCTGCGATCAATAATGCGCAAGAAAATGACGATGATTGGGATGACTGGGAGGAGCAGGGGCATTGGCCCTTCCCTCCTACTGTGCAAATGCCACAGCAGGTGCTTCAAGATGAGATTATGGTGGATGACAATGAGGCAGTACCTAATAGCAGCATAACAACTACAGTATCTCTGTCAGAAGGTATCCTTTCTCACAATGTTGTGGGGGGTGTTAACCACAGTGATGAGGTTAATCAGGCTGTTGTGGGTGAAGCTGCTCCTATTTTGGATGATGGGCTTCAAAACCTGCTACAGGCTTATCCACCTGACCTGGAGGAGCACCCTGAGATTGCCATCCCAGCTCCACCTGTTAATCAAGAGCAAGATATTCAGCAGATTGTGGAACCAATTCAGGTTTTAGCTCCTTTGTCTCCCCCTATTGTTGCTGAACACTTTGAGCCAGTTGTGGAGGCCCAGCTGGAGGTTGTGGAGGCTATCCAAGCTGAAGTGGGTATGCCTGACGATTTTCTTTAGGGTGATCAAGTTGTTGCAGTTCAGCAAGAAGCCCAGAAGTCAGTCCTCCATCCAGCTTCTTCTGAGATTCCTAAACAGGGTTCTGTCACCAACCAGACAAACTTAGTTCAGAAAGATACCCTGTTTGCTGCTTTGGAACAATTTAATGAATCTGATGTGGCTTTGGGGTCCCAACAAGTCAATCATATGCAGCCTGGTACTTCTAAAGGTAATGATCCAAAGCTCAACTCACCTATTTCCTTTGACTACTGCAATTTAGTACAATCACATGCTTTCTCAGTTATTGATGGAGAGCACTTAATTTCTGAAGAAGGTCTGGATTTGTGGGTCCAACGTTTTGCTCCATCCTCACAGGAGGTGCCTAATTCAATCACAACAGAGATCCCTGTAAGTTGGTTCAATTTCATACTGAACCAGTTGCTCAATCCTGATAGATTTGAGTGGACTTTAAACTTGTTAAAGTCCTCTTTATGGAACATTTTGACTGATAATTGCAATGAGGAGGACACTATGACATTCATAATTCCTGCTGCTTGTTCTGTTAATTAGGCTCCTGTTTGCCAGCAAATCATAAATGCTAGTCAGGATAAAGAAAATGATGGAGTCAGTCCAGCAGCTCATTCTTCCTCTAAGGCAAGCAGTCCTCTCAAGAGAATTTCACCAAATAATATCATCCTTCTAGCTACTGGTGAGGCCATCTCTAGGAAGAGAAGAGGAAAGGGGCCACTTGTGGAAACTCAGGTAAGAAGGAGTGGCAGAGTTAGAGAGGAGAATAATGGGTTCAAAAGAAATTCCTATGCTAGTAAGGAGTGTTTACCATGCAATGTTGTCCCACCTATCATTCAGAATAAGATTGTCAAAAACATCACTAGTTCTTTTTGCAAGGTTGCTGAGGAGGAACTCCAGGAGAAGTTGGCTAAGAGGCCAAAGAAAAAAGAGCTGGAGCATGAGGAGTTGGCCAAGGTTTCTGAGGCCAAGGAAGACAACTCCAAGGATAGTTCTTAATGATTAGATCATACTGTGATAGAAGTGGGTCTAGGAAGGTGGCAACTTTTGCTCTATGTATGTTGCATGTCTGGTTCTATATGACTTTGGTACTAAGGGGATGTAAAACTCTTATTTTGGTTAACTGTCACTGCTGGGTCTGCCTGGTGCTTGTCCTGTGTTTGACATATGTTAAGTTCTTGTATTATGGAACTATGGTCTGGCTCTTTCTGATTCCCATTGTTATGTGTGAGGTCACATCTAAGTGGGGTGAGGGGCAGTTGCTAGCTTGGGTGCTACTCCACACTGGCTCTCTTAAGGTTTTTTTTGTCTCAAGGGCTGGACCTTGAGAGGATCTCAAAACACATTAAGTTTCCTTCATGAATAATCACAGATCATGGAATATTCTAAACTGGAACATCAGAGGCATCAACTCTGACAATAAATGGTTGGCTATCAAACAGAAAGTGGAGGAGAGTGCTGCTGGAATCCTTTGCATACAAGAAACAAAAAGAGAAAATTTTGACTTTGCCTACATTAATAAGTTCTGTCCTAGGAGATTTAATAAGTTTGAATTTCTCCCTTCAATTGGAGCTTCTGGAGGAATTCTCATTGCTTGGAATGAAGGCCTTTTTAAGGGGGAATTAATGTTTTCTAACAGATTCTCTTTATATATTAAGTTTATCTGCAACAGCTTTGCCCAAACATGGATTCTCACAAACATTTATGGCCCCTGTGAACAAGCTGATAAAGTGGATTTTCTAAACTGGTTTAATAATATTGAAAAGCCCCCTGATGAGGACTGGATTACTATGGGGGATTTTAATTTCATCAGATCTCCTTCTGATAGGAATAAACCTGGGGGTGACATCAATCAGATGCTCCTCTTTAATGAAGCCATCAGCAATTTGGGTTTAGTGGAACTACCCTTGAAAGGCAGGCAATATAGCTGGAGTAATATGCAAGAAAATCCTGTGCTAGAAAAGTTGGACTGGTTTTTTACTTCTGCTGCTTGGATGACTTCCTACCTTGACACAACTGCCCTGCCTCTAGCTAGGCCCATTTCTGACCATCTCCCTTGTTTGGTAAAAGTGGGGACTTCAATTCCTAAACCCAAAGTATTTAGGTTTGAGAATTATTGGTTAAAGCATTCATCTTTCAAAGACATTGTTAAAAATGCATGGGATATCCCTGTTGGCTTTTCTGAACCTGCTAAAATCATTAATGCTAAGTTGAAACACCTCAGAAGAAGCATCAAACTATGGATCAAGGATATGCCTTGTATGAGAAAACAAATTGCTGATATTAATGAGTGCATGTACTTGCTGGACTTCTTTGAAGAATTCAGAATGCTCAGTACATTCGAATGGAACTGCAGAAATATTTTGAAAGATCACCTAATGACCATTCTCACCAACCAAAAGATTTATTGGAAACAAAGAGGAAAGATTAAGGGAGTCAAGTTTGGAGATGAAAATACCAAGTTCTTTCACACTAAAGCGTCAATCAACTTTAGGCATAATAAAATTGCTATGCTCAGAAATGGAGACAATGTGGAAATATCAGACCATGCAGGTAAAGTTGGAATTCTTTGGGAAGCTTTCAAAAGAAGATTAGGCCAATCAGAGGGGCATACGATGCACTTTGATCTGCACAGCCTTCTGGGGCAATAGAGCAATCCTGAGATATTTCAAGATTTAGAAAAGCCTTTCTCTGATGAAGAAATCAATCATAGTGTCAAGGAGCTGCCACATGATAAGTCCCCTGGTCCAGATGGTTTCAACAATGAGTTCATTCAGTCTTGTTGGGATATTATAGGTACAGATGTCAAGAACCTCATCCATGCTTTTCATGCTGGCAACATTTCTCTGGAAAGCATAAACACTTCCTACATCACATTGATTCCAAAGAAAGAGGTGCCTATGACTCCGAATGACTTCAGGCCTATATCTTTACTTAATGGGGTGTTCAAAATTATTACAAAGTTATTGGAAAATAGACTTCAGAAAATAATTCTGCAACTCATTCATATCAACCAGTATGGGTTCTTAAAAGACAGGGTGATTCAAGATTATCTTGGCTGGTCCTATGAATATTTGCACCAATGCTTCAAATCAAGGAAGGAACTGCTGGTACTAAAATTGGATTTTGAAAAGGCATTTGACACAATTGAACATCAAGCCATAATTGACATCTTGAGAGCAAAAGGTTTTGGGGAAAGGTGGATATCTTGGATTCAAATGTTATTCAACTCTGCTTCTTCTGCTGTCATGTTAAATGGAGTTCCTGGCAAGAAATTTTATTGTAGAAGGGGAGTCAGGCAGGGAGACCCTCTATCTCCTCTTCTGTTTGTGTTAGCTACAGATTTACTTCAATCCATTCTTAATAAAGCAAGGGATCTTGGGCTTATCACTGCTCCTTTACAACTAAACACATGCCCTGATTTCCCAATAGTTCAATATGCGGATGATACTCTCTTGGTTATGAAAGCAGATGCCAGAGAACTCTTTTGTCTGAAAGCTCTCCTGAATACTTTTGCCACAGCCACAGGCCTCAAAGTAAATTATCAGAAATCTGTCATGGTTCCAATTAATATCACTGAGGAAAGGGTTGAAATCTTTACTAATACATTGAATTGCCAAAGAGGAGTTTTTCCTTTCACTTACCTGGGTCTTCCTTTAGGCTTATCCAAGCCCACTGTGGAGCAATGTATGCCAATGGTTCAAAGAATTGCCAAAATGCTGGCTGGCTTGGCTACCTTCATGACAAGTGTTGGACGATTGCTTCTGGTAAAATCTGTGATGGCTTCTCTGCCAATTTTTTTTCATGGCTTGTCTAGATGTGCCTGTAACGGTCAAACAACAAGTGATAAAATACTTGAGACACTGTTTATGGAGAGGTTCTTACATGGATGATCACAGGACAGCCTCTGTTGCATGGACAACAGTTTGTAGACCAAAGGTGCAAGGTGGCCTGGGAGTCATGGACATTTTTGCTCAAAACAAAGCCTTGTTAATGAAAAATCTTCATAAATTCTACAACAGGCATGATATCCCTTGGGTTAACCTCATCTGGGAAGCACACTACCAGGATAATACACTCCCAGGGCAAGATTTGGTTGGGTCTTTCTGGTGGAGATCTATTCTTCAATTATCTGATCAATATAAAGCCATGGCCGGATGTAACTTAGGTGATGGTAGAACTGCCTTTTTTGGTCTGATTTGTGGGGCAATGCTATCTTACAGCAAGAATATCCTCATCTTTACTCTTTTGTGCAAGATGCCACAATGACAATGCAACAAGTGGTTAACACTGAGTACCTTGAAGATCTGTTCCACCTATCTCTGTCCAACCAAGCATACCAGCAGTTCCTTCTGTTAGAAGAAATTTGCCATGATCTAAGACAATCTGAATTTCTAGGTATGTCTGACACTTGGAGTTACATATGGGGAAACAGTACCTTCTCTGCTTCAAAGGCATACAGAGTGATCATAGGAGTCAAACAAGTTCCACCTCACTTTGCTTGGATTTGGAAGTCTTCATGTCAACCTAAGCACAAAATGTTCTTCTGGATGCTTCTACATGATAGATTGAACACACGAAACCTGCTGAGAAGGAATACTATGGTCTTGGAAGAATACAATTGTGCTGTGTTGAATTGCCAACAAGAAGAAACTCTACATCATTTATTCTGGGGGTGCCAATTCTCTAGGACATGCTGGAATTTCATCTGTCCACAAAGATCTCCAAACTTGTCTGTGCTAGAGGCTTTCCAAGATCTGAAGGATAAGTTGAAGGTTCCTTTCTTCATGGAAATCATCATTCTGGGTTCTTGGGCTATCAGGATTACAAGAAACAATAAGATTTTTGAAAACATTCAGCCCTCCTTTCAGGGATGGAAGCACATTTACTTTGAGGAACTAAAGTTGTTGTCCCACAGGATCAAGATTAAATACGTTGCTGAATTCACCACTTGGCTGGCTAGCTGGTTTCATGAGGAGTCTTTCTTTTAGTTTTAGATTTAGTCTTAGTTTTTTTCTTCCTTTCAGGGGCTCACCTCAAGCCCTTGTTTGTGTATTTTTCTTGCTTCCTTAGTCCTAGCTAGCTAGCTTAGTTTGCTATTTAGTTTGCTTTGTTCCTCTTTGTACAATGGTACTCTTTTTAAGTTTTAATAAAAATTGCAGTGTGGTTTTACCCTACTGTTCATAGTCAAAAAAAGTCATGAATGATATCGCAGGGTAGTACCGCCTCTGCACCGTACACCATAAAAATGGTGTGTATCCGGTGGTGCGATTTGGCATGGTTCGCAGCCCCCATAATACGGAGTCGAGCTCCTCGACCCAGTGCGTATCTGATTCCTTCAAGGATCGCACTAGTCTGGGTTTGATGCCGCTCATAATAAGACCATTTGCTTATTCGACTTGACCGTTTGTTTGGGGATGATAGATAGAAGCATAATCGAGCTTAATGCCCATGTTGCCGCACCAATTTTTCGCCTCGTCGGCTGTGAAGTAGGAGCCGTTATCAGTGATAATGCTATGGGGGACACCTTAACGGTGTACGACCCCGGATATGAAGTCTATCACTGGTTCGGATTTGACCATTTTAACTGGTTTGGCCTCTATCCATTTGGTGAATTTATCTACTATGACCAACAAGTATTTTTTTCTTATGGCTTCCTCCTTTAAGGGGTCCAACCATATCGATCCCCAGACCACAAAGGGCCAAGTTATGGGGATTGTTTGGAGAGCGGTAGGTGGCATATGGCTTTGATTTGCAAAAAGCTGGCAACTGACGCAATGTTGGACGAGGTCCTGTGTGTCTGCTCGGGCTGCCGGCCAGTAGAAACCTGTACGGAAGGTCATAGCAACATCAATCTCAGAACATAGTGGATACTAGGGATCAAATCCTAACAAAACTAACTTGATTACATGGTAAATCTCATCCAACTCATCACCGTCCAGCAAGCCTACGATGGAATTACTCACGCACGGCGGTGAACATCATGAAATTGGTGATGGAGGATGGTTGATGATGACGACGGCGACGAATCTCCCTCTCCGAAGCCCCGAACGGACTCCAGATCAGCCCTCCCGAGAGAGATTAGGGCTTGGCGGAGGCTCCGTGTAAATAAACGCGATGAAACTTTCTCTCGATTTTTTCTCCCGAACATGAATATATGGAGTTGGAGTTGGCGTCGGTGGAGGTCGGGGGCCCATGAGATAGGAGGCGCGCCCTAGAAGTGTGCGCCCCATCTCGTCGACGAGGTTGTGGCCCCGGCATTAACTCTTCGCCAAAAATTCTTATTAATTCCAAAAGTGCCTCCGTGGATTTCGGGACATTAGAAATTTTCTTTTCTACACATAAAACAACATCATGGTAGTTCTGCTGAAAACAGCATCAGTCCGGGTTAGTTTCATTCAAATCATGCAAGTTAGAGTCCAAAACAAGGGAAAAAGTGTTTGGAAAAGTAGATACGTTGGAGACGTATCACATCCGTCCACTTGAAGTGTTAGGTGCGTCGAAGAAAGCGATAAAGAGGTAGTGCCTTTTCTCCCAATCGGGAGATAAAGCGGCTTAGGGCAGCAACGCATCCAGTTAATTTCTGGATTTGCTTGAGGTCTGTTGGGGTAGCCAACTGTGACAGAGCTCGGATTTTAGCCGGATTTGCTTCAATTCCTCTATTGGAAACGATGAAGCCCAGCAGCTTTCCGGCAGGCATGCCGAAAACGCATTTTTCCGGACTGAGCTTGATGGCATATGTTCGGAGGTTGTCGAACGTAAGCCTCAAGTTGTCTATTAAAGATTCGACGTGTCTGGTTTTGATGACCACGTCGTCTACGTATGCCTCCACTGTTTTGCTGATTTGTTTTTCTAGGCATGTCTGAATCATGCGTTGATAGGTTGCACCGGCATTTTTGAGCCCGAAAGGCATGGTGTTAAAGCAGAATGGGCCATATGGTGTGATGAACACTGTTGCGGCTTGATCGGACTCCGCCATCTTGATTTGATGGTATCCGGAGTATGCGTCGAGGAAGCACAATGAGTCGTGTCCTGCGGTAGCGTTGATGATTTGATCAATGCGGGGGAGGGGGAAGGGATCCTTGGGGCAAGCCTTATTGAGGTCCTTGAAATTGACACATAGGCGCCAGGATTTGTCCTTCTTTGGTACCATCACCAGGTTTGCTAGCCAGTCCGGATGTTTTATTTCTATGATGAATCCGGCCTCGAGTAACTTGGCTAGCTCTTCTCCCATGGCTTGTCGCTTAGGTTCTGAAAAGCGCCGAAGAGTCTGCTTGACCGGCTTGTATCCCTTCACTATGTTTAGGCTATGTTCGGCCAGCCTGCATGGGATACCTGGCATGTCTGAAGGATGCCAGGCGAAGATGTCCCGGTTCTCATGCAAGAACTCTCACAGTGCGGCGTCAATTATGGGGTTCAGCTGTGCCTCGATGGATGCTGTTTTTGTAGGGTCCATTGGGTGGACCTAGAATTTGACTATTTCATCCGCTGGTTTGAAAGAGGTGGACTTGGGTTGTTTGTCGAGTATCACGTCGTCCCTGTCCACTGTGGAGCGCAGCGCTGTTAGTTCTTCGGCCGCCAGGGCTTTGGATAATGCCTCAAGGGCCAGTGCGGCGGTTTTATTTTCGTCGCGGAGTGCTATGTCCGGATCACTAGCTAGAGTGATGATTCCATTGGGCCTGGGCATCTTGAGCTTCATGTACCCATAATGGTGTATAACTTGGAAGCTCGTGAATGCATCCCGCCCCAAAAGAGCGTGGTAGCCGCTACTGAACGGGGCCACTTGGAATGTGATTTCTTCGGACCTATAATTCTCCGGCGTGCCGAATACCACATCTAGTGTGATTTTTCCCGCACATCGTGCCTTCCGACTAGGGATGATTCCTCTGAAGGTCGTGCTGCTTTGCTCAATGTGGCTCTTATCTATTTCCATTTTGTGAAGAGTTTCCTCATAGATGAGGTTTAATCCGCTGCCACTGTCCATGAGCACTTTAGTAAGCCGGAAGCCGTCCACAATTGGACTAAGGACCAAAGCGGTTGGTGCTCGGACTGTTCGGAATTGAGGTTCATCACTGGCATTGAAGGTTATGGCCGTGTCGTTCCATGGATTTATTGCTGCAACGTGGCATACTTCGGCGAGCCTGCGGAGTGCTCGCTTGCGCCTATTATTTGAGGCGAAAGTCTCGAAGACTGTCAATACTGTATTGTTATTTTCGGCGGGATGATGCTCTGCGGTCTTGTTGATGAGGAGATCCTCGCTGCTCTTGGCCACCTGCTGGAGTATCCAACATGCTCTAAGGTTGTGTGTTGGTATGGTATCCGGTGTACTATGAATTTTGCATGGCCCATTGAGCCATCCCTCCATCTGGTTCCATACATAGTGGGCTTTGGTTTCTTTGTAATTGGATTGGGTGACTTGCGAGAGTGCACCCTTTTAGTTCGGACAAGGGGTTTAGTAAGAGCTGGAGGATCCCAAAATTTTATTTGGGTTTTCCAGGTTCTTTCCATCGTACAGTACTTCTGTACTATGGCCGCCAAGTCAGCAAAGTGTGTTATGTCACGGCGACTTATGGCGTTGAGGATTCCCCTGTCCGTGCAATTTTTGAGAAAGAATGAAATTGCGTCTTCCTTGCGACAGTCCTTGACCTTGCTTATTACAAGGAGGAATCTGGCCCAGAACTGATGTACTGTCTCTTGGGGCTCTTGTCTAATGTGGGAAAGATCACTTGTATCTAGGTGGGTGGGTAGTTTTAAGTCCAAACCCTGACCTGATCTGAGACCCAGGGGCAGAGGAGTTTCCGAGCTTGGCAGTTCGGGCTCCAGGATGTTGCCCAATTTTTCTGGCCCGCTGTCCGATCCTAGGTTCGGGGCTTGGGCCATGTCCTCCCGTAGACGGGTATCCAGCTCGGAAAGCTCGGGAATCCGGACATAGTTCCTCCTCAAAATAGAGAAAGAATCACTGCATTGCTCCTCCACCACCGCTATCTGATGGGTGACCGGCGGAGAGTTAATCTCCCTTTAGTCGGGTTTAAGCCCGATCCAATCATAGTTCGTAGCGACTCCTAGGGCGGCGATGCGATCCAAGAGCTCGTTCAGGGAGGAGAGATCCATTGGATCCATCTGCTCGGTGAATTCCAAGCCGACGTGGAGGCTGTTCTTGATGACCTGAGAAGTCATCGTCGGCGCGGCGGCCGAACGGGCGATCATGACGAGGTCGCCCAGTCGGAGAGTTTGGCCTACAGCCAGGGCTCCCCCAGAGGTGATGTTGTCCTTAACAACGAGGTGAGCCATCAAGCCTTATCGTGACGGCACAGTGGAACTCTCAATGAAAGCACCAATGTCGGTGTCAAAACCGACGGATCTCGGGTAGGGGGTCCCGAACAATGCGTCTAAGGCTAATGGTAACAGGAGGCGGGGGACACAATGTTTACCCAGGTTCAGGCCCTCTTGATGGAGGTAATACCCTACTTCCTGCTTGATTGATCTTGATGATATGAGTATTACAAGAGTTGATCTACCACGAGATCATAGAGGCTAAACCCTAGAAGCTAGCCTATGATTATGATTGTTGTTGTCCTACGGACTAAACCCTCCGGTTTATATAGACACCAGAGGGGGCTAGGGTTACCTGAGTCGATTCTGAGAGAAGGATATCTACATATCCGAATTACCATGCTTGCCTTCCATGCAAAGGAGAATCCCACCCGGACACGGGATGAAGTCTTCAATCTTGTATCTTCATAGTCCAACAGTCCGGCCAAAGTATATAGTCCGGCTGTCCGAGGACCCCCTAATCCAAGACTCCCTCAATGGACACCTCTCTCTCTCTCTCTAACCATGTGGACATGTTTTTTGATTTCGGTTTTCGCTTCAGGATAAGCGAGGTCTAAGCTTGGGGGAGTTGATACATCCATTTTGCATCATGTATACCTACTATTAGTTATGTTGTTTTATCGTATAATAATGCTTTTTGGAGTAATTCTAATGCCTTTTCTCTTATACTATGCAAGGTATACACAAAGGGGGAGAATTCTGGCAGCTGGAAAACTGGACCTGAAAAAGCTATGTAAGGCTACCTATTCTGCACAACTCCAAATGAGTTGAAACTTTACTAGGATTTTTTATGGAATATTTGAGAAATATTAGAGCAAATAAGTACCAAAGGGGGCCCACCAGGTGGGCACAACCCACCTGGGCGCCCCAGGGAGCCCAGGCGCGCCCTGGTGGGTTGTGCTCACCCAGGCCCACCTCTGGTGCCCCTCTTCCGGTATATAAATTATTTTGACCTTGAAAAAATAAGGAGAGGACTTTCGGGGCGAAGCGCCGCCGTCTCGAGGAGGAACCTAGGCAGGAGCACTTTTGCCCTCCGCCGGAGCGTTCCGCCGGGGGAACATTCCTCCCGGAGGGGGAAATCATCATCATCACCACCAACAACAACTCTCCCATTTGGGAAGGGCTATCTTCATCAACATCTTCAACAGCACCAACTCCTCTCAAACCCTAGTTCATCTCTTGTGTTCAATCTTTGTACCAGAACTATAGATTGGTGCTTGTGGGTGACTAGTAGTGTTGATTACATCTTATAGTTGATCACGATATGATTTATTTGGTGGAAGATTGTATGTTCAGATCCATTCTGCTATTTAATACCCCTCTGATCGTGAGCATGATTATCATTTGTGAGTAGTTACTTTTGTTCTTGAGGTCACGGGAGAAATCATGTTGCAAGTAATCATGTGAACTTGATATGTGTTCAATATTTTGATGATATGTATGTTGTGATTCCCTTAGTGGTGTCATGTGAACGTCGACAACATGACACTTCACCATATTTGGTCCTAAGGGAATGCATTGTGGAGTAGTTATTAGATGATGGGTTGCGAGAGTGACAGAAGCTTAAACCCTAGTTTATGCGCTATTCCGTAAGGGACCGATTGGATCCAAAAGTTTAATGCTATGATTAGAATTTATTCTTAATACTTTTCTCGTAGTTGCGGATGCTTGCGAGGGGGTTAATCATAAGTAGTAGGTTTATGCAACTAAGAACAGCACCTAACCACCGGTCCACCCACATACCAAATTATCAAAGTAGCGAACACGAATTAAGCCAACATGATGAAAGTGACTAGATGAAATTCTTGTGTACACTCAAGAACACTTTGCTTATCATAAGAGACCGTTTTGGCCTGTCATTTGCCTCAAAAGGATTGGGCTACCTTGCTGCACTTTTGTTACTGCTATCGTTACTTGCTCGTTACAAATTATCCTGCTATCAAACTACTCTGCTACTTACAATTTTAGCACTTGCAGACATTACCTTGCTGAAAACCACTTGTCATTTCCTTCTGCTCCTCATTGGGTTCAACACTCTACTTATCGAAAAGGCTACAATTGACCCCATATACTTGTGGGTCATCAAACACACACACACACACCAAAAAGGGAAGATAAATTTTGTAAGAAGCATAAATATTTAGAAACGAAAAAGTTGCAAGAGAGGCTAGATGATTGTGCTGAAAGATTTGATTTTTTTTGCCATACTTGTGAACTTTGTAATGAACGTGGTCATTTAAATCTCCAATGCTATTTGTTTCATGATCAAATCATGTCCAAAAATTGTGATGACTTGATTGCCCTTGAGCATCATAAAGAGCTTAGTCTTCTTTTGGGGTATGAACTAAGGGCTTCCAAAATTTGATCTCAATAGTTTCTTTGATTTTGATCTAGAAGAAATTTATATGTTTTGTACGGTAAATTGCATTGAGAATCCTTATATTGCCAACTATCTAAAGACAAGAAAACAAATAGAATATGAAGAGAGTACTAATGAAAAGAAAAATATTTCCCAATACCCTCCTACTGTTTCTTATGATGAATCAGGTAACGAGGAGGAGCTTCCTATCCAATCAATATCTTCAATAAGAAGCTCGAAAAAATTGATTAAAACCACACGTGAGGTGGTGAATAAGAAAAAGTAGAGGTAAAAAGGTAACTCTCCCAAGTAATATTGCTCCTATCACCATTGTGCCTCATGAAAGTGAATCAAATATGTTGATGGAGGATGATGATATTGAGTATGATTTCGTGATGCCTACTTCTTATTGTGATGATTATGATTGGGAAGACAATGATGTCCCTTATGATCTTGAAAATATTTTTGGCACTTGCTTGGAAGAATATGATAATAATGTTTACTATACTATTGGTGCCATTCATGCTATTGATAAGAATGATTATGATGATATGCAAAACCACAAGCTTGGGGATGCTATGTCTGATGAGTATGAAATGTTTGAAGATTTATTTGCTGAAAATAATGCTTTTCCTAAGCTTGGGGATGCTTTTCATAATGAATATGATCCTTTGATCTCTTCTCCTTTCGATAATAAAATTTAGTATGGTGATAGCATGCCTCCTATTTATGATGATTACAATGATGAAAGTGGATTTGGAGAGGTCATGACTTTATTTAGTGATACATCCACTATTTTGGAAGATGTTACAATTGACTATGACAATAATGTTGCTATCTATGATTATTATTATGATGACATGTATGCCATAAGGAGTAATAAATTTTCTATGCTTTTGGATCATGAAAAGAATGTTTTATGTGATGGTTATATTGATGAATCTATTCATGATGATTATTATGAGAGAGGAACTTATGATTCATGATGCTCTTATTATGTTCAAATCCTTATCTTTTATGCGGGCATCATTGAACTTATCATGCCTAGCTAAAAGGCTTTAAAGAAAAGCGCTTGTTGGGAGGCAACCCAAAATTTACCCCTACTGTTTTGTGTGTTCACATGATTATGCTACTGTAGTAATCATGTTTTATTGCTTTTGTTTCAATAAAATGCCAAGTAAAGCCTTTGGGATAGTGTGGATGATAGTTGACTTAATTCTGTGAAAAACAGAAACTTTTGCGCTCACGAAAATAATTCCCTTTTTTAATAGAAGATTGCTTTTGAGTCGATTATTTTTTTCAGAAGATTAATAAACAAATTGCTCACATTATCCATTTTAGAATTTTTGGAGTAGCAAGTATGATTGGAGTACAGATTACTACAGATTGTTCTATTTTTGAAAGATTCTGTTTTCAATGCTTCGTTTGCTTGTTTCCTAGTTTCTATGGATTATATTGCTCAATATAAATTGTGGAAATGATATGCTACAGTAGGCATTGTGTGGCAACCATTACGTGTTGGTGAACGCAGTAATTTCAAAAAAAATTCCTACGATCACACAAGATCTATCTAGGAGATGTATAGCACCGAGAGGGGAGAGTGTGTCCACGTACCCTCGTAGAGCGAAAGCGGAAGCGTTTAGTAACGCGGTTGATGTAGTTGAACGTCTTCGCAATCCAACCGATCCGAGTACCGAACGTACGGCACCTCCGCATTCAACACATGTTCAGCTCGATGACATCCCTCGTGATCTTGATCCAGTTGAGGACGAGGGTGAGTTCCATCAGCACGATGGTGTGGCGACGGTGATGATGATGTTACCAACGCAGGGCTTCGCCTAAGCACTACGGCAATATGATCGAGGTCTGTAACTGTGGAGAGGGGCACTGCACACGGCTAAGGCTAAACTTGGTGTGTTCTAGGGTGCCCCCTGCCCCCGTATATAAAGGAGGGAGGGGGAGGCCGGCCGGCTAGGCTAGGCGCGCCGGGAGAAGGGGAATCCTACTAGGACTCCAAGTCCTAGTAGGTTTCCACCTAAAGGAGAAGGGGGAAGGAAGGGAGAGGGGGGCCGCGCCCCCAACCCGTTTCCCAATTCGGACTGGGCTTGGGGGGCGCGCGCCACCTCCTGGCCACTGCCTCTCCTTCCCACTAAGGCCCATCAACTCCCCGGGGGGTTCCGGTAACCTCCCGGTACTCCAGAAAATACCCGAACTTCTCCGGAACCATTTCGATGTCCGAATATGGCCTTCCAATATATCAGTCTTTATGTCTCGACAATTATAATACTCCTCGTCACGTCCGTGATCTCATACGGGACTCCGAACAAACTTCGATCATCAAAACACATAACACATAATACAAATCGTCATCGAACGTTAAGCGTGCGAACCCTACGGGTTCGAGAACTATGTAGACATGACTGAGACACATCTCCGATCAATAAACAATAGTGGAACCTACATTCTCATATTGGCTCCTACATATTCTACGAAGATCGTTATCGGTCAAACCGCATAACAACATATGTTGTTCCCTTTATCATCGGTATGTTACTTGCTCGAGATTCAATCGTCCGTATCATCATACCTAGTTCAATCTCATTACCGGCAAGTCTCTTTACTCGTTCCGTAATGCTTCATGTCGCAACTAACTCATTAGTCACATTGCTTGCAAGGCTTATAGCGAGAGGGCCCAGAGATACCTCTCTGATACACGGAGTGACAAATCCTAATCTCGATCTATGCCAACCCAACAAACACCTTCGGAGACACCTGTAGAGTATCTTTATAATCACCCAGTGACGGTGTGACGTTTGATAGCACACAAGGTGTTCCTCTGGTATTTGGGAGTTGCATAATCTCATAGTCTGAGGAACATGCATAAATCATGAAGAAAGCAGTAGCAACGAAACTGTAACGATCATAATGCTAAGCTAACGGATGGGTCTTGTCCATCACATCATTCTCCTAATGATGTGATCCCATTTATCAAATGACAACACATGTCTATGGTTAGGAAACATAACCATCTTTGATTAACGAGCTAGTCAAGTAGAGGCATACTAGGGACACTATGTTTTGTCTATGTATTCACACTTGTACTAAGTTTACGGTTAGTACAATTCTAGCTTGAATAATAAACATTTATCATGAAATAAGGAAATAAATAATAACTTTATTACTGCCTCTAGGGCATATTTCCTTCAATCTCCCACTTGCACTAGAGTCAGTAACCTAGATTACACAGTAATGATTTCTAACACCCATGGAGTCTTGGTGTTGATCATGTTTTGCTCGTGGAAGAGGCTTAGTCAACGGCTCTGCAACATTCAGATTTGTATGTGTTTTGCAGATATCTATATCTCCCTCCACGACTTGATGCCATATGGAATTGAAGCGTCTCTTGCTGTGTTTGGTTCCCTTGTGAAATCTGGATTCCTTTGCCAAGGCAATTGCGCCAGTATTGTCGCAAAAGATTTTCATTGGACCCGATGCACTAGGTATGACACCTAGATCGGATATGAACTCCTTCATCCAGACTCCTTCATTTGCTGCTTCCGAAGTAGCTATGTACTCCGCTCCACACGTAGATCCCACCACGACGCTCTGCTTGGAACTGCACCAACTGACAGCTCCACCATTCAATAAAAATATGTATCCGGATTGCGACTTAGAGTCATCCGGATCAGTGTCAAAGCTTGCATCAATGTAACCATTTACGATGAGCTCTTTGTCACCCCCATCAAGGAGAAACATATCCTTAGTCCTTTTCAGGTATTTCAGGATGTTCTTGACCGTTGTCCAGTGCTCCACTCCTGGATTACTTTGGTACCTCCATGCTATACTTATAGCAAGGCGCACATTAGGCCTGGTACACAGCATTGCATACATGATAGAACCTATGGCTGAAGCATAGGGAATGACTTCCATTTTCTCTCTATCATCTGTAGTGGTCGGGCATTGAGTTTGACTCAACTTCACACCTTGTAACATAGGCAAGAACCCTTTGTTTGACTGATCCATTTTGAACTTCTTCAAAACTTTATCAAGGTATGTGCTTTGTGAAAGTCCAATTAAGCGTCTTGATCTATCTCTATAGATCTTGATGCCCAATATGTAAGCAGCTTCACCGAGGTCTTTCATTGAAAAACTCTTATTCAAGTATCCCTTTATGCTATCCAAAATCTCTTTATCATTTCCAATCAACAATATATCATCCACATATAATATTAGAAATGCTACAGAGCTCCCACTCACTTTCTTGTAAATACAGGCTTCTCCAAAAGTTTGTATAAAACCATATGCTTTGATGACACTATCAAAGCGTTTATTCCAACTACGAGAGACTTGCACCAGTCCATAAATGGATCGCTGGAGCTTGCACACTTTATTAGCACCCTTTGGATCGACAAAACCTTCTGGTTGCATCATATACAACTCTTCTTCCAGAAATCCATTTAGGAATGCAGTTTTGACATCCATCTTCTAAAATGCAGCAATTGCTAACATGATTCGGACACACTTAAGCATCACTACATGAGAAAGTCTCATCGTAGTCAACTCCTTGAACTTGTCAAAAACCTTTTGTAATAAGTCGAGCTTTGTAGACAGTAATATTACCGTCAGCGTCAGTCTTTTTCTTGAAGATCCATTTATTTCCTATGGCTTGCCGATCATCGGGCAAATCCACCAAAGTCCACACTTTGTTCTCATACATGGATCCCATCTCAGATTTCATGGCCTCAAGCCATTTTGTGGAATCTGGGCTCATCATTGCTTCCTCATAGTTTGTAGGTTCATCATGGTATAGTAACATGACTTCTAGAATAGGATTACCGTACAACTCTGGTGCGGACCGTACTCTGGAAGACCTACGAGGTTCGGTACTAACTTGATCTGAAGTTTCATGATCATCATCATTAGCTTCCTCACTAATTGGTATAGGAATCACTGGAACTGATTTCTGTGACAAACTACTTTCCAATTCGGGAGAAGGTACAATTACCTCATAAAGCTCAACTTTCCTCCCACTCACTTCTTTCAAGAGAAATCCTTCTCTAGAAAGGATCCATTCTTAGCAAAGAATATCTTGCCTTTGAATCTGTGATAGAAGGTGTACCCAATAGTTTCCTTTGGGTATCCTATGAAGACGAACTTCTCCGATTTGGGTTCGAGCTTAGCAGGTTGAAGCTTTTTCACATAAGCATCGCAGCCCCAAACTTTGAGAAACAGCAACTTTGGTTTCCTACCAAACCACAGTTCATGAGGCGTCGTCTCAACGAATTTCGATGGTGCCCTATTTAAAGTGAATGCGGCCGTCTCTAATGCATAACACCAAAATGATAGCGGTAAATCAGTAAGAGACATGATAGATCACACCATATCCAATAAAGTACGGTTACGACGTTCGGACACACCATTACGATGTGGTGTTACAGGTGGCATGAGTTGTGAAACTATTCCACATTGTTTAAAATGAAGACCAAACTCGTAACTCAAATATTCTCCTCCACAATCAGATCGTAGAAACTTTATTTTCTTGTTATGATGATTTTCCACTTCACTCCAAAATTCTTTGAACTTTTCAATTGTTTCAGACTTATGCTTTATTAAGTAGATATACCCATATCTGCTCAAATCATCTGTGAAGGTAAGAAAATAACAGTACCCGCCACGAGCCTCAACACTCATTGGCCCGCATACATTGGTATGTATTATTTCCAATAAGTCAATAGCTCGTTCCATTGTTCCGGAGAATGAAGTTTTAGTCATCTTGCCCATGAGGCATGGTTCGCAAGCACCAAGTGATTCATAATCAAGTGATTCCAAAAGTCCATCGGCATGGAGTTTCTTCATGGTTTTACACCAAATATTACCTAAACGGCAGTGCCACAAATAAGTTGCACTATCATTATCAACTTTGCATCTTTTGACTTCAATATTATGAACATGTGTATCATCATGATCGAGATTCAACAAAAATAGACCCCTCGGCAAGGGTGCATGACCATAAAAGATATTACTCATATAAATAGAACAACCATTATTCTGTGATTTAAATGAATAACCGTGTCGCATCAAACAATATCCAGATATAATGTTCATGCTCAACGCTGGCACCAAATAACAATTATTCAGGTCTAAAACTAATCCCAAAGGTAGATGTAGAGGTAGCGTGCCGATGGCAATCACAATGACCTTGGAACCATTTCCAACGCGCATCGTCACCTCGTCCTTAGCCAATCTTCATTTAATCTATAGCCCCTGTTTTGAGTTGCAAATATGAGCAACAGAACCAGTATCAAATACCCAGGCGCTACTACGAGCATTAGTAAGGTACACATCAATAACATGTATATCAAATATACATTTCACTTTTCCATCCTTCTTATCCGCCAAATACTTGGGGCAGTTCCGCTTCCAGTGACCAGTCACTTTGCAATACAGCACTCAGTTTTAGGCTTAAGTCCATATTTGGGTTTCTTCTCCTGAGCAGCAACTTTCTTGCCGTTCTTCTTGAAGTTCCCCTTCTTCCCTTTGCCCTTTTCTTGAAACTAGTGGTCTTGTTAAACATCAACACTTGATGCTCCTTCCTAATTTCTAGCTTCGTAGCCTTTAGCATTGCGAAGAGCTCGGGAATTGTTTTCGTCATCCCTTGCATATTATAGTTCATCACAAAGCCTTTATAGCTTGGTGGCAGTGATTGAAGAACTCTGTCAATGATACTATCATCAGGAAGATTAACTCCCAGCTGAGTCAAGTGGTTATGGTACCCAGACATTCTAAGTATGTGTTCATTGACATAACTATTCTCCTCCATTTTGCACCTATAGAACTTGTTGGAGACTTCATGTCTCTCAACTCGGACATTTGCTTGAGATATTAACTCCAACTCCTGGAACATCTCATATGCTCCATGACGTTCAAAACGTCTTTGAAGTCCCGATTCTAAGCTGTAAAGCATGGCACATAGAACTATCGAGTAGTCATCAGTTTTGCTCTGCTAGACGTTCTTAATGTCATCAGTTGCATCTACAGTAGGCCTAGCTAGCACCTAGCGGTGCTTCCAGGACATAATTCTTCTGTGTAGCAATGAGGATAATCCTCAAGTTATGGACCTAGTCCGTGTAATTGCTACCATCATCTTTCAACTTAGCTTTCTCTACGAATGCGTTAAAATTCAAAGGAACAGTAGCACGGGCTATTGATCTACAATAACATAGACATGCAAAATAACTATCAGGACTAAGTTCATGATAAATTAAAGTTAAATTAATCATATTACTTAAGAACTCCCACTTAGATAGACATCCCTCTAGTCATCAAAATGATCACGTGATCCAAATCAACTAAACCATGTCTGATCATCACGTGAGATGGAGTAGTTTTCAATGGTGAACATCACTATGTTGATCATATCTATTATATGATTCACGCTCGACCTTTCGGTCTCAGAGTTCCGAGGCCATATCTGCATAGCTAGGCTCGTCAAGTTTAACCTGAGTATTTTGCGTGTGTAAAACTGTCTTACACCCGTTGTATTTGAACGTAGAGCTTATCACACCCGATCATCATGTGGTGTCTCAACATGAAGAACTTTCGCAATGGTGCATACTCAGGGAGAACACTTATACCTTGAAATTTAGTGAGAGATCATCTTATAATGCTATTGTCAATCAAGCAAAATAAGATGCATAAAGGATAAACATCACATGCAATCAATAAAAGTGATATGATATGGCCATCATCATCCTGTGCTTGTGATCTCCATCTCCGAAGCACCGTCATGATCATCATCGTCACTGGCGCGACACATATAAAACATAGTAAAGCAACAACATGAGCTATTGATCTACAACATAATTTGCAAAATACTATCAGGACTAAGTTCATGATAAATTAAAGTTCAATTAATCATATTACTTAAGAAATCCCACTTAGATAGGCATCCCTCTAATCATCTAAGTGATCGCGTGATCCAAATAAACTAAACCATGTCCGATCATCACGTGAGATGGAGTAGTTTTCAATGGTGAACATCACTATGTTGATCATATCTACTATATGATTCACGTTCGACCTTTCGGTCTTAGTGTTCCGAGGCCGTACCTGCATATGTTAGGCTCGTCAAGTTTAACCAGAGTATTCTGCATGTGCAAAACTGGCTTGCACCCGTTGTATGCATGTGAACGTAGAGCTTATCACACCCGATCATCACGTGGTGTCTCGGCACGACGAACTATAGCAACTGTGCATAATCAGGGAGAACACTTATACCTTGAAGTTTAGTAAGGGATCATCTTATAATGCTACTGCCGTACTAAACCAAATAAGATGCATAAAAGATAAACATCACGTGCAATCAAAACATGTGACATGATATGGCCATCATCATCTTGTGCTTATCATCTCCATCACCAAAGCATCCTCATGATCTCCATCGTCACCGGCGTGACACTTTGATCTCCATCGCAGCATCGTTGTCGTCTTGCCAACTATTGCTTCTACGACTATCACTACCGCTTATTGATAAAGTAAAGCAATTACATGGTGATTCATTGCATACAATAAAGCGAAAACCATATGGCTCCTGCCAGTTGTCAATAACTCTGTTACAAAACATGATCATGTCATACAACAATTTATATCACATCATGTCTTGACTATATCACATCACAGCAAGCCCTACAAAAACAAGTTAGACGTCCTCTACTTTGTTGTTGCAAATTTTACGTGGCTGCTACGGGCTTCTAGCAAGAACCATTCTTACCTACGCATCAAAACCACAATGATTTTTCGTCAAGTGTGTTGTTTTAACCTTCAACAAGGACCGGCCGTAGTCAAACTCAATTCAACTAAAGTTGGAGAAACAGACACCCTCCAACCACCTATGTGCAAAAGCACGTCGGTAGAACCAGTCACATGAACGCGGTCATGTAATGTAGGTCCGGGCCGCTTCATCCAACAATACCACTGAATCAAAGTAAGATGTTGGTGGTAAGCAGTATGACTATTATCGCCCACAACTCTTTGTGTTCTACTCGTGCATAAAACATCTACGCATAGACCTGACTCTGATACCACTGTTGGTGAATGCAGTAACTTCAAAAAAATTCTACGATCACGCAAGATCTATCTAGGGGATGCATAGCAACGAGAGGGGAGAGTGTGTCCACGTACCCTCATAGACCGAAAGCGAAAGCGTTTAATAACACGATTGATGTAGTCGAACGTCTTCGCGATCCAACCGATCCAAGTGCCGAACGTACGACACCTTCGCGTTTAGCACACGTTCAGCTCGATGACGTCCCTCGTGCTCTTGATCCAGTTGAGGACGAGGGTGAGTTCCGTCAGCACGATGGCGTGGCAACAGTGATGATGATGTTACCAATGCAGGGCTTCGCCTAAGCACTACGGTGATATGATCGAGGTGTGTAAATGTGGAGGGGGGCACTGCACATGGCTCAGGCAAAACTTGGTGTGTTCTAGGGTGCCCCCCTGCCCCCATATATAAAGGAGGGAGGGGAGGTCGGCCGGCTAGGCTAGGCATGCCGGGAGAAGGGGAATCCTACCAGGACTCCAAGTCCTAGTAGGTTTCCACCTAAAGGAGAAAGGGGAAGGAAGGGAGAGGGGGCCGTGCCCCCAACCCCTTGTCCAATTCGGACTGGGCTTGGGGGGGCGCCACCTCCTGGCCGCTGCCTCTCCTTCCCATTAAGGGCCACTAAGGCCCATCAACTCGCCGGGGGGTTCCGGTAACCTCCCGATAGTCCAGAAAATACCCGAACTTCTCCAGAACCATTCCGATGTATGAATATAGCCTTCCAATATATCAATATTTATGTATCAGCCATTTCGATACTCCTCGTCATGTCCGTGATCTCATCCGAGACTCTGAACAAACTTCGGTCATCAAAACACATAACTCATAATATAAATCGTCATCGAACGTTAAGCGTGCGGACCCTATGGGTTCAAGAACTATGTAGACATGACTGAGACATATCCCGATTAATAACCAATAGCGGAACCTGGATGCTCATATTGGCTCTTACATATTCTATGAAGATCTTTATCAGTTAAACCGCATAACAACATACATTGTTCCCTTTGTCATCAGCATGTTACTTGCCCGAGATTCGATCGTCGGTGTCATCATACCTAGTTCAATCTCATTAATGGCAAGTCTCTTTACTCGTTTTGTAATGCTTCATCCTGCAACTAACTCATTAGTCACATTGCTAGCAAGGCTAATAGTAATGAGCATTACCTAGAGGGCCCAGAGATACCTCTCTGATACACGGAGTGACAAATCCTAATCTCGATCTATGCCAACCCAACAAACACCTTCGAAGACACCTGTAGAGCATCTTTATAATCACCCAATTACGTTGTGATGTTTGATAGCACACAAGGTGTTCCTCTGGTATCCGGGAGTTGCATAATCTCATAGTCTGAGGAACATGTATAAGTCATGAAGAAAGCAGTAGCAATGAAACTATAACGATCATAATGCTAAGCTAACGGATGGGTCTTGTCCATCACATCATTCTCCTAATGATGTTATTCCATTTATCAAATGACAACACATGTATATGGTTAGGAAACATAACCATCTTTGATTAATGAGCTAGTCAAGTAGAGGCATACTAGGGACACTATGTTTTGTCTATGTATTCACACATGTACTAAGTTTCTGGTTAATACAATTCTAGCATGAATAATAAACATTTATCATGAAATAAGGAAATAAATAATAACTTTATTATTGCCTCTAGGGCATATTTCCTTCATTATGAATCTTGTCTTTGATAGTACCAAAGTGAAATGGTCTACTCTTTATCATACTAACCTATCTCACGAAGTTCCGCTAAGTTTTGTGTGATTGAAGTTTTCAAGTTTTGGGTGAGATGTCGATGTGAGGAGAATAAGGAGTGACAAGACCCTAAGCTTCAGGATGCCCAAGGCACTCGAAGTAATAGCCAAGGAAGATACAAGCAACTAAGCTTGGGGATGCCCCGGAAGGCATCCCCTCTTTCGTCTTCAACATTATCGGTAACCTCACTTGGAGCTATGTTTTCATTTGTCACATGATATGAGTTTTACTTGGAGCAACATTTTATTTTGTTAGGATTTTCATGCTGTTATTTAGAGAGAAAAATTGCATCTTTGTTTTCAATAAAAATTTCAAGGATGGCCTTTACCATGCTTATTTTGCAAGTCTACATGTTGCTGTTTCAAAACAGAAAGTTTATCACTGTTGCAAAAATTCCCGAGAAAATTCAGAATGTGATAATATGTTGAAACTTTTTGCATAATAAGCTATAATAATTTTTCTACAGTGTGTTAATTTTCCAGAATTGTTGGAGTTAGGGAAGTATGATGAATCTTGCATTCTTTATAGACTTTACTGTTTTGGCAGATTGTTGTTATGGTTTCATTGTTTCCATATGTTTGCTTGTTTAATGATTCTATTTGAGGATAGGAGTATTAAATATGAAGAGGCATTTAGTATGAAATGTTGAATAATAATTTTAGTGATTTTCTACAGTAGAGAATGATAAGGTTTTTGCATTGATTTATACTAACTTATCTCACGAGTTCTTGTTGAGTTTTGTGTGGATGAAGTTTTTGAGATTTAGGGAAACCGTGATATAAGAGGAATTAAGGAGACAAAAGCTCAAGCTTGGGGATGCCCAAGGCATCCCAAGCTAATATTCCAAGAAGTCTCAAGCATGTAAGCTTGGGGATGCACCGGTAGGCATCCCACCTTTCTTCTTCAACAATTATCGGTTAGTATCGGTTGAGCCTAAGTTTTTGCTTCTTCACATGAGTTGTGCTATGCTTGGAATTTCATTTTATTTTGTTTGCTTGATGTTTATATAAAATACTTAGGGTTTAAAGTTTTTAAATAAGAGAGAATCCACAATTAGCTACCCATTTGCTTAACTACTCGCTTGATCTTCAGTTATAACTTCTTGGAGTAGCTTGTCATTTACTCTTGTGCTTCACTTATATCCTATGAGTAAATGAATTGCATATCATGAAGTTGAAATTATAAGTTCATATCATGCTTAGTGGTAGCTTCACATTGGGTTTAGAAAGTAGAATCTTTTGAAGCTTGACAATCACAATATTGGTCATACATTGGGTTTACAAAGTAGAATCTTTTGCCGCCTGCCATCCGTGCCTTTGCCGTCCGCCATGGCAGACGGCAAAATAGCAGATTCCTGTAGTGCAAGCAATCTCTGAATAATTACTATAAGGAAGAGAACTTTCACATGCAAATACACTATCTTGGAAATCTTTTGTGATTGTGAGCCCCCATCAAAATATTATATGCCAAAATTGTTGACGTTGGACAAGGAAGAAAACGTAATGATTTATGTTTGTTCGTATTCGCATAGAAGTTATATTGCCATAGATCCTTCAACATGTGGTACTTGCTCCCCATCTTTGCTAGCCAAAAATTCCGCACCTAGTAGAGATACTACTTGTGCATCCAAAAACCCTTAAACCCAAATCTTATTCTCAGAGTCCGCCATACCTACCTAAGGATTGAGCAAGATCCGCCAAGTAAGTTGTCATTGGTGCAATAAGGCAATAAAAATTGCTTCTAAAAGTGTTAGATCATTTCGTGTAAGAGAAAATTAAGCGTTGTACGAAATTGAGATGGCAAAGCATAAAAGTGATAGACTGCATAATAAAGGTTGCTATCATAAGGAGCAATATAACGTTACATTCTTTTGCACTAAGGGGTTGAGTATACAAACAAATAAGCACATGGCAACCTCTGCTTCCCTCTCTTAAGGGCCTATCTTTTACTTTTCAGTATTTACTTTTATGCAAAGAGTCAAAGTTTTTCTCTCTATTCCTTTTTATTTTCTCTTTTGGCAATCATCATGTGGTGAAAAAAGACCTAGGCACATATTTCCAGTTGGTATGGGTAGAATGAGTTATTATTGTTGACATCACCCTTGAGGTGAATACTTTGGGAGGTGAAATTATAAGCCCCTATCTTTCTATGTGTCTGGTTGAAACGTTTTGCTCATGTGTATGCGGTGAGTGTTAGCAATCATAGAAGACTATATGATGGTTGAGTATGTGGAGCTCTTACTTAGACTCTATTGAATAAACTGAATTGCAATTGTTTGCTGACTAAGAATATAGGTTGTTAAGTTTCAAGAGAATTCATTGTTTGAACCTTAACATGTGAATTGGTTGCTACTGTGTCATGATGAGTTTTATGAGGAAGAGTAGTTGTTATGATGCTAGGGCAAGTGATTGAAATTACCATTGATCAAATTTATGCACTTTGCTAGCATTCGCACTTCATAAAATATTTCTTTTATCATTTACCTACTCGAGGACGAGTAGGAATTAAGCTTGGGGATGCTGATACGTCTCCAATGTATCTATAATTTTTGAACTGTTCCATGCTATTATATTGTCCATCTTGGATGTTTTATATGCATTTATATGCTATTATATATGATTTTAGGGACTAACCTATTAACCTAGAGCCCAATGCTGATACGTCTCCAATGTATCTATAATTTATGAAGTATTCATGTTGTTATATTATCATTCTTGGATGTTTTACAATCATTTTAAAGCAACTTTATATCATTTTTTGGGGCTAACTTATTGACCCAGTGCCCAGTGCCAGTTGCTGTTTTTTGATTGTTTTTTACATCGCACGAAATCAATATCAAACGGAGTCCAAACACCGCGAAACATTTTGTGGATTTTTATGGACTAGAAGACCACCAGTGGGCCAAAGCAGCACCTGGGGGGTGCCCCGAGGGGAGCACAACCCACCAGGGCGCGCCTGGGGGCCCAGGCGCGCCCCGTTGGGTTGTGCCCACCTCGGTGGCCTCCCGCACCCCCTCTTTGCCCTATAAATTCTCAAATATTCCAAAAACCCTCATGAAGACCCTAGATCGGAAGTTCCACCACCGCAAGCCTCTGTAGCCACCGAAAACCAACCAGGAGCCCATTCCGGCACCCTGCCAGAGGGGGATATCATCACCGATGGTCATCTTCATCATCCCGGCGGCCACCATGATGAGGAGGGAGTAGTCCACCCTCAAGGCTGAGGGTTTGTACCGGTAGCTATGTGTTTAATCTCTCTCTCTCTCGTGATCTTGAGATGTCACGATCTTGATGTATCATGGGCTTTGTTAACATAGATGGATCATATGATGTTTCTCCCCTCTCTACTCTTGTTGTGATGAATTGAATCTTTACCCTTTGAAGTTTTATCCTGTCGGATTGAATGTTTAGATCTGAGAACACATGATGTATGTCTTGCGGTATGAATACATGAGGTGATGATACTTCTCCAACGTATCTATAATTTTTGATTGTTCCATGCTATTATATTATCCATCTTGGATATTTTATATGCATTTATATGCTATTTTATATGATTTTTGGGACTAACCTATTAACCTAGAGCCCAATGCCACTTTCTATTTTTTCCTTGTTTTTGAGTTTCGCAGAAAAGGAATATCAAACAGAGTCCAATTGACCTGAAAATTCACGGAGATTATTTTTGGACCAGAAGAAGCCCATGGAGCAACGGGGATGGACCAGAAGAGTCTCGAGTCAACCATGAGGGTTGAGGGCGCGCCTACCCCCTGGGCGCGTCCCCTACCTCATGGCTGACTCAGGCACCCCCCCCTAACTTGTTCCTGACGCCAACACCTCTTATATATCCCCAAACTTCTAGAACAAAACCTAGATCGGGAGTTCCGCCACTACAAGCCTCTGTAGCCACCAAAAACCAATCGGGACCCTATTCCGGCACCTTGCCAGAGGGGGAATCATCACCGGTGGCCATCTTCATCATCTCGGCGCTCTCCATGACGAGGAGGGAGTAGTTCACCCTCTGGGCTAAGGGTATGTACGAGTAGCTATCTGTTTGATCTCTCTCTCTCTGTCGTGTTCTTGATATGGCACGATCTTGATGTACCGCGAGCTTTGCTATTATAGTTGGATATTATGATGTTTCTCCCCCTCTACCTTCTTGTAAAGGTTTGAGTTTTCCCTTTGAAGTTATCTTATCAGATTGAGTATTTAAGGATTTGAGAACACTTGATGTATGTCTTGCATGTGCTTATCTGTGGTGATACTGGGATATTCACGTGATCCACTTGATGTATGTTTTGGTGATCAACTTGCGGGTTCAGTGACCTTGTGAACTTATGCATAGGGGTTGGCACATGTTTTCGTCTTGACTCTCTGGTAGAAACTTTGGGGCACTCTTTGAAGTTCTTTGTGTTGGTTTGAATAGATGAGTCTGAGGTTGTGTGATGCATATCGCGGATACTTCAGGTGACATTGGAGTATCTAGGTGACATTAAGGTTTTGATTGATGTGTGTATTAAGGTGTTATTTTACTACAAACTCTAGGGCTGTTTGTGGCACTTATAGGAATAGCCCAATGGATTGATCGGAAAGAATAACTTTGAGGTGGTTTCGTACCCTACAATAATCTCTTCATTTGTTCTCCGCTATTAGTGACTTTGGAGTGACTCTTTGTTGCATGTTGAGGGAATATTATATGATCTAATTATGTTATCATTGTTGAGAGAACTTGCACTAATTGGTCAAAAAAGAGAGAGAGAACTTGCACTAGTGAAAGTATGAACCCTAGGCCTTGTTTTGAAGCATTGCTATACCATTTTCGCTCACTTTTGTTACTTGCTACCTTGATGTTTTTATATTTTCAGATTACAAAAAACCTATATCTACCATCCATATTGCACTTGTATCACCATCTCTTCGTCGAACTAGTGCACCTATACAATTTACCATTGTATTGGGTGTGTTGGGGACACAATTGACTCTTTGTCATTTGGTTGCAGGGTTGTTTGAGAGAGACCATATTCATCCTACGCCTCCCACGGATTGATAAACCTTAGGTCATCCACTTGAGGGAAATTTGCTACTGTCCTACAAACCTCTACACTTGGAGGCCCAACAACGTCTACAAGAAGAAGGTTGTGTAGTAGACATCAAGCTCTTTTCTGGCGCCGTTGCCGAGGAGGTTAGTGCTCGAAGGTATATCTTTACATCTTGCAATTGAATCTTTTAGTTTCTTGTTTTATCACTAGTTTAGTCTATAAAAGAAAACTAAAAAAATGTAATTGAGGTTGCCTCATATGCTTCGTCTTTATCATGTCTTTTGTGAAAATGATGGAAAGGAAAATTGTGCTCAATTGTTATAAGAAGAAGTCTATAAAATGTTTGGCAATAAATATTTGAATGATGAGCATGATTTTAATGTTGTTAGTATGAATTACTTGAATATCCATGATGCTAATGATATGCAAAGCCACAAGCATGGGAATGCTATGTTTGATGAAGTTGATATTTTTAGTCCCCCAAGTTTTGATGAGAATATTTATTATGATGAAAGCATGCCTCCTATTTATGATGATTATATTGATGAAAGTGGGTTTGGAAGAGTGTCAAATTTAGGAAATAACGGTCCCACTATTTTGGAGGGTGTTGAATCTTATTGTGATAATTATGAAAGTGTATTTGGAGGGGTCATGACTTTATTTACTGGTGAATCCACTATTTCGGAAGAGGTTCCAATTGATTATGAGAACAAAGTTGCTACCTACGATGATTATTGTTATGACATGTATGCTATAAAGAATAATGATAACCATGAAACTTGTCATCTTGATTTTAATTTTCAATTGGATTATGCCTCACATGATAATTATTTTGTTGATTTTGCTCCCACTACTATTCTGAATGAGAAGAAATTTTCTTATGTGGAGAGTAATACAATTTCTATGCTTGTGCATCATGAAAATAATGATTTATGTGATGGTTATATTGTTTAATTCATTCATGATGCTACTGATAATTATTATGAGGGAGGAATATATGCTTGTAGGAGTTGCAATAATATCAAGTTTCCTCTCTATGTGTTGAAAGCTTTGTAGTTATGCTTGTTTTGTCTTCCTATGCTAGTTGATTCTTGTTACCATAAAATGTTTGATCACAAAATCCCATGCATAGGAAGTGGGTTAGACTAAAATGTGTTAGTCATATGCTTCATGATGCTCCCATTATGTTTCAATTCTTATCTTTTATACGAGCATCATTAACATCATCATGCCTAGCTAGAAAGGCATTGAAGAAAAGCGCTTGTTGGGAGACAACCCAATATTTACCCCTACTGTTTTGTGTGTTCACAAGATTAAGATACTGTAGTAATCATGTTTTATAGCTTTTATTTCAATAAAGTGCCAAGTGAAGCCTTTGGGATAGTGTGGATGATAGTTGACTTGATTCTGTGCAAAAGCAGAAACTTTTGTGCTCAGTCCAGGAAATTTTAAAATTCACTGGAATGTGCTTTTGATCTGAATTTTTTACACAAGATTGACATACAAATTTCCTATATTTTCCTAATTTTTCAGGATTTTTGGAATTACATAAGTATGGAAAGTTTCCAGATCACTACAGACTGTTCTGTTTTTGACAGATTCTGTTTTCTATGTGTTGTTTGCTTATTTTGATGAATCTATGAGTAGTATCGGAGGGTATGAACCATGGAGAAGTTGGAATACAGTAGATATAACACAAATATGAATTTATAATTAGTTCACAATGGTACCTAAGTGGTGATTTATTTTCTTATACTAACGGAGCTTATGAGCTTTCTGTTGAGTTTTGTGTTGTGAAGTTTTCAAGTTTTGGGTAAAGATTCGATGGACTATGGAATAAAGAGTGGCAAGAGCCTAAGCTTGGGGATGCCCAAGGCACCCCAAGGTAATATTAAAGGACAACCAAAAGCCTAAGCTTGGGGATGCCCCGAAAGGGCATCCCCTCTTTCGTCTTCGTCTAATGGTAACTTCACTTGAGGCTATATTTTTATTCACCACATGACATGTGTTTTGCTTGGAGCATCTTGTATGATTTGAGTCTTTGCTTTTTAGTCTACCACAATCGTCCTTGTTGTACACACCTTTTGGGGGAGACACGCATTAATCGTGATTTATTAGAATACTCTATGTTCTTCACTTGTATCTTTTGAGCTAAGCAATATTGCTCTAGTGCTTCACTTATATCTTTTTAGAGCACGTCGGCGGCTTTATTTTATAGAAATTTATGAACTCTCATGCTTCACTTATATTATTTTGATAGTATTTTAGAACAGCATGGTAATTTGCTTTGGTTATAAATTTAGTCCTAATATGATAGGCATCCAAGAGGGATATAATAAAAACTTTCATATAAAGTGCATTGAATACTATTAGAAGTTTGATTCTTTATGATTGTTTTGAGATATGAAGATGGTGTTATTAGAGTCATGCTAGTGGAGTAATTGTGAATTTGATAAATACTTGTGTTGAGGTTTGTGAATCCCATAGCATGCACGTATGGTGAACCGTTGTGTAACAAATTTGGAGCATGAAGTATTTCTTTGATTGTCATCCTTTTTGTGGAGGTCGGGATCGTGCGATGGTTAACTCCCACTGACCCTTCCCCTAGGAGCATGCGTGTAGTGCTTGTTTTCGATGACTTATAGATTTTTGCAATAAGTATGTGAGTTCTTTATGACTAATGTTGAGTCCATGGATTATACGCACTCTCACCCTTCCACCATTGCTAGCCTCTCTTGTGTAGTGCAACTTTCGCCGGTACCATACACCCACCATATACCTTCCTCCAAACAGCCACCGTACCTACCTATTATGGCATTTCCATATCCATTCCGAGATATATTGCCATGCAACTTTCCACTGTTTCGTTTATTATGACACGTTTCGTCATTGTCATATCGCTTTGCATGATCATGTAGTTGACATCGTATTTGTGGCAAAGCCACCTTTCATAATTCTTTCATACATATCACTCTTGATTCATTGCACATCCCGGTACACCGCCGGAGGCATTCACATAGAATCATGTTTGTTCTAAGCATCGAGTTGTAATTTTTTGAGTTGTAAGTAAATAGAAGTGTGATGATCATCATTATTAGAGCATTGTCCCATGTGAGGAAATAAAAAAGGAAAAAAAGAGGCAAAGAAGCCAAAATAAAAAAAAGGCCAAAGAAGCCAAAGAAAAAAGAGAAAGAAAAAAGAAAAAATGAGAGAAAAAGAGAGAAGGGGCAACGTTACTATCCTTTTTCCACACTCGTGCTTCAAAGTAGAACCATGATCTTCATGATAGAGAATCTCTTATTTTGTCACTTTCATATACTAGTGGGAATTTTTCATTATAAAACTTGGCTTTTATATTCCAACGATGGGCTTCCTCAAATGCCCTAGGTCTTCATGAGCAAGCAAGTTGGATGCACACCCACTTAGTTTCTTTTTGAGCTTTCATACACTTGTAGTTCTAGTGCATCCATTGCATGGCAATCCCTACTCACTCACATTGATATCTATTGATGGGCATCTCCATAGCCCGTTAATATGCCTAGTTAATGTGATACTATCTCCCTCTTTTTGTCTTCTCCAAAACCACCATTCTATTCCACCTATAGTGCTATGTCCATGGCTCATGCTCATGTATTGCGTGAAAGTTGAAAAAGTTTGAGAATACTAAAGTATGAAACAATTGCTTGGCAGAAACCGGGGTTGTGCATGATTTTAGTATTTTGTGTGAGGAAGATGGAGCATAGCCAGACTATATGATTTTGTAGAGATAAGCTTTCTTTGGCCATGTTATTTTGAGAAGACATAATTGCCTTGTTAGTATGCTTGAAGTACTATTGTTTTTATGTCAATATTAAACTTTTGTTTTGAATCTTTCGGATCTGAACATTCATGCCACAATAAAGAAAATTACATGGATAAATACATTAGGTAGCATTCCACATCAAAAATTCTGTTTTTATCATTTACCTACTCGAGGACGAGCAGGAATTAAGCTTGGGGATGCTTGATACGTCTCCAATGTATCTATAATTTTTGAACTGTTCCATGCTATTATATTGTCCATCTTGGATGTTTTATATGCATTTATATGCTATTATATATGATTTTTGGGACTAGCCTATTAACCTAGAGTCGGGTGTCAGTTTCTGTTTTTTCCTTGTTTTTGAGTTTCACAGAAAAGGAATATCAAACGGAGTACAATTGACCTCACAATTTACAGAGATTATTTTTGGACCAGAAGAAGCCCACGGAGCATCGGAGATGGACTAGAAGAGTCCCGAGTCAACCACGAGGGTGGAGGGCGCACCCTACCCCCTGGGCGTGCCCCCTACCTCGTGGCTGACTCAAGGACCCCCCTGACTTGTTCCCGACACCAACACCTCTTATATATCCCCAAACTTCCAGAACATAACCTAGATTCGGAGTTCTGCCGCCGCAAGCCTCTGTAGCCACCAAAAACCAAACGGGGCCCTGTTCCGACACCCTGCAGGAGGGGGAATCATCACCGGTGGCCATCTTCATCATCCCGGCGGCCTATTATAGTTGGATATTATGATGTTTCTCCCCCTCTACCTTCTTGTAATGGATTGAGTTTTCCCTTTGAAGTTATCTTATCAGATTGAGTATTTAAGGATTTGAGAACACTTGATGTATGTCTTGCATGTGCTTATCAGTGGTGATAGTGGGATATTCATGTGATCCACTTGATGTATGTTTTGGTGATCAACTTGCGAGTTCAGTGACCTTGTGAACTTATGCATAGGGGTTGGTACATGTTTTCCTCTTGACTCTCCGGTAGAAACTTTGGGGCACTCTTTGAAGTTCATTGTGTTGGTTTGAATAGATGAATCTGAGATTGTATGATGCATATCGCGGATACTTGAGGTGACATTGGAGTATCTAGGTGACATTAGGGTTTTGGTTGATGTGTGTCTTAAGGTGTTATTTTACTACAAACTCTAGAGTGACTCTTTGTTACACGTTGAGGGACTGTTATATGATCTAAGTATGTTACCATTGTTGAGAGAACTTGCACTAGTGAAAGTATGAACCCTAGGCCTTGTTTCGAAGCATTGCAATATCGTTTTCACTCACTTATGTTACTTACTACCTTTCTTTTTTATATTTTCAGATTACAAAAACCTATATCTACCATCCATATTGCACTTGTATCACCATCTCTTCACCGAACTAGTTCACCTATACAATTTACCATTGCATTGGGTGTGTTGGGGACACAAGAGACTCTTTGTTATTTGGTTGCAGGGTTGTTTGAGAGAGACCATCTTCATCCTACGCCTCCCACGGATTGATAAATCTTAGGTCATCCACTTGAGGGAAATTTGCTACTGTCCTACAAACCTCTGCACTTGGAGGCCCAACAACATCTACAAGAAGAATGTTGTGTAGTAGACATCAGGTGACAATGGGGTATCATATTGATTCACTTGATATATGTTATGGCACTCAACTTGCGGATTCCCGAGGTGACATTGGGGTAATCTACGCATAGGGGTTGATGCACGTTTTTATTATCTTTTCTTCGATAGAAACTTTAGGGTCTCCTTGTAGTTCTTTGTGTGGATTGAATATTATGATCATGAAGTTGTTTGATGCATATCATAGAATTAACTCACGGATACTTGTCTTGACATTGGAGTATCTAGGTGACATTAGAGTTGGTTGATGTGTGTCATATGGTGTTATTTTAGTACGAACTCTAAGATAGATTGATCGTAAAGAATAGCTTTCAGGTGGTTTCATACCCTACAAACAATTTTTATCTTTTGTTCTCCGCTAATAGGCGGGAGTGATTCTTTATTGCACTTTGAGGGATAATCATATGATCCAACTATTTTAGCATTGTTGAGAGATTGCACTAGTGAAAGTATGCACCCTAGGCCTCATTTTCCATCATTGCAATACCGTTTGTGCTCCCTTTTACTATTTACTACCTTGTTGTTTTTTATTGTTTGCACTACAAAAACTCATATCTACTATCCATACTACACTTTTATCACCATCTCTTCGCCGAACTAGTGCACCTATACAATTTGCCATTGTATTGGGTGTGTTGGGGACACGAGATTTCTTGTATTTAATTGCAGGGTTGCTTGAGAGAAATTGTCTTCATCCTATGCCTCTCATGGATTGATAAAGCTTAGGTCATCTACTTGAGGAGAAATTGCTACTGTCCTAAAATCTCTGCGCTTGGAGGCCCAACACGAGTCTACAAGAATAAAGTTGCATAGTAGACATCAGTACTTTCTCTCGATTTTTCTCCACTGCAACCCATTAGCGGGTACTCTCAACTTCTCGTCTTTCTTACAGTCTTCTCTGTGCCATCACATCACCTTGGCAGGAATCTTCCTCCTGGGGCGCTTGCCCTCGACATCACCAGGGTCATCGCAACTGATCTTATAGCACAATGCACCGCATACCGAGCACGCGTTCAAATCCTCGTACTCACCGCGGTAGAGGATGCAATCATTAGGGCATCAATGTATCTTATGCACCTCTATCCTAGAGGGCAGACAGCCTTCTTTGCTTTGTACGTACTCTCGGTCAATTCGTTATCCTTTGGAAGTATCTTCTTTAACATTATCAGCAAATTTCCAAATTCCTTTGTCAGATACACCATTCTCTGTCTTCCATTGCAACTATTCCAGTGTGGTGCCCCGATTTTTCTTGTCAGCTTCGCAATTTGGCTACAACAATTTTTTGTGGTCCTCTAACAGGCGCTGCAACTTCAGCCTCTCCTTCTCACTTGCGCAGTTTCTCTTTGCATCAGCAATGGCCTGACCTAGATCATCAGCGGGCTCATCTGATGCCTCTTCTTCAGCTTCTTCCCCCATTGTTGTACCATCGTATTCAGCGAACCCATGGACAGGATAGTTTTTGTTGTCCTCTTCTTCTTCATTGTCTTCCATCATAACCCCTCTTTCTCCGTGCTTGGTTCAAACATTATAGTGGGGCGTGAAACCAGACTCAAACTGGTGGACGCGAATGGTTCTTGACTTAGAGTAATTCCGATCATTCTTACAGCCAGCACATGGACAAGACATAAAATCATCCGCCCGCTTGTTTGCCGCAGCCGCAAGCAGAAAAGTACGCACGCCATTAACAAACTAGGGAGAGCATCGGTCATCGTACATCCATTGTCGGCTCATCTTCATTACACAACACCGAAAAGACCAAATTATACAAGTTCATGCACACTTATTCTCATAAAACAACATACAAACTCTCTAGCTAAAGCATTTAAATGCAACAACAAATGCGATCAAGATCGCAACTAATGTAACAATTGATCCAACAGCATAATGATACCAAGCCTCACTATCAATGGCATATTTTCTAATCTTTCTAATCTTCAAGCGCATTTTCTCCATCTTGATCTTGTGATCATCGACGACATCGGCAACATGCAACTCCAAATCCATCTTCTTCTCCTCAATTCTTTTCAATTTTCTTTCAAATAATCGTTTTCATTTTCAACTAAATTTAACCTCTCGACAATAGGGTCGGTTGGAATTTCCGGTTCATATACCTCCTAGATAAAAATATCTATGCCAACTTGATGGGCCTAATTTTTCATAAACAGGAAATGCAACAAATAGTTATAAAAGAGAATATACCACATCCGAATCATAAACTGGACGAGGGCCGACGGGGACGGATATCAAAACCATGGCACTATGTATAACAAACAACGTACGGGTAAGATAATTATACAAGTAACTATATATCTAAATCACACAAACATGATTTTTTTTATATAAAAAAGATAAGAACAAGAGGCTCACCACAATGTAGTGCCGGCGACGGGATGGTGCGGGCGATCGACGGTGGTTAGGACGGAGACGGGAAGGCACTAAGTAAACCACACCTACATATGCAAACTAAGAGTTATTTTGAGCTCAAATTGCATATAAATCAAATAAACTACCACATATAATTCCTCCCAAACTAAAATCCACAAATCACTATACTTATAGAGCATTGCAAGAGCTAATCTAGCCATGAGAGATGAAAGGACGAAGTTGCTAACCTTTGTGATCACTTGGATGGATGGGGTGCCTTCAAATCTTGACAAATTTTGTCAAAAATGAAGGATGAGCTCGAGAGGAGAGGAAGAAAACAGAGATGAGAGGAAAGGGGAAGAACAGAGAGCTCGGGCTCGACGATGGAATTATATAGGATGATCTTTAGTCCCGGTTGGTTATACAAACCGGGACAAAAGGTGCATCTCTAGTCTCGGTTCGTGCCACGAACCAGGACTAAAGGTGTTGGTGGGGCCGCAGCCTGACACCAGCCTGCCACCACCTCTTTAGTCCCGATTTGTGGCATGGACCAGGACAAATGAGCACCGCCCGACTAGCCGTTGGAACCGGCACTAATGATCACATTAGTGCCGGTTCATTTACAAACCGGGACTAATGAGCTGAACATTAGGCCGTTTTTCTACTGGTGTTTATCTTTCCACATTTACCCTAGTTTGCTTCTTCCTCGTTCTTCATTGCTCTACTTGTTGCAGGGCAGCGATCCACGTGGCCTAGGGGCGACTAGGTGGACTTATGGCAGACCATAGTCGTTGCACGGCCTGACAGGTCCCTCCCAGGCATGCGGGGTTTTGGGTCCTCAGAAGGCCTCGCCGGCGTGGCTAGCGCACCGCGCTCTCGACGAGGCTCCTACTCCGAGGTGTCATGTGTATCAAGCTTAACACCGAGAGTTCACGGTGATGCTCGGCTAGGTCGAGTAGGAGATGGAATCATGGTTTTCTGTCATCCCATTTCTTCGGTTCAATCGTCAGAATGTTGTGGCCTAACTTCATCACTATCGCTTGTTCAGCATTTGCAGCACATGTGTGGATCATGGAGTGCACTTGGGACCGGCACCCTCGCACCAAGGCGCATTACCTACATTTTACTTAACTACTATTGCTATAAATATTCTACTAAGCATTGTATTTTGATGCATTCTATTGAACCAGATCCTTCCATCAGAGATACTAGATGTTGGATCACTGCCTTACACAAGCATTGCACGCTGCGCTTCCAAATGTAAATCTTCCTGGATAGCCAACCCACATCCTGATGCAAATTAGTTCCTAGAAAACCAACTTGAAGATCATTATCCTGTAGGTTGACTATACCTCGGTTTTGGCGGTCTTTGATGTTAGTGATCTATACCTCTGCGGCTGTTGCGATATCCTTTGGGTGTACTAAAGCATTTATATAGAGTTTTTGAAAGCCTGCTGAAGTCCTATTGATTGTGTTCCTGCAACTCAGATCACCAAAGGGATGTCTTATAAAAATTAAGAGAATAACTAATTGTATATGCTATTTATTTGTGAGATTCAGATGAATTATCATTGAATTATGTGTCCGTTGCTATTGAGGCCTAATGAAAACTTTGTATTGTATCATTGGTAAATTTGCTTCTTTTGAGAAGGTTCTCTTAAGGATAGGTCATGATCATGTACAGGGCGCTGCATGAGCTTGGGCCGGGGGGGTGCGGCAAGTCACACTTCCTATCTAGTCTTAGTGCATAGAAGTTGAAAAGAAGAAATATGGCATGTATTCACAAAGAAAGTACTCAAAATAAGAATAATCTGCAAGCGGTGGTGGCTCCCCTGACCCCCGCATTGCCCGAGCCAAGCGACATGGGGGAAACCCAGCCGCCGCCAACCCGGCCACCACCTCCCCCGGCGTCGCCATCGCCAGAGGGCTGGCCGTCAATGACGCGACGGGCCCTGGGATGGCGGTGGTGGAGCCCTTTTTTCTCCTCCATCTCCCCCTCCCGCCCCACCCCTAGATCTTGTCCTCGACTGGCGCTGACGGCCTCCACCAACAACGAGGCCGGCCACCCCCTATTTTCTCCTCTTCAACTCGCTAGGCGGTGTGGGTGGCCTCCCCCGGCCGCGGCTCCCTTGGGTTGTGCGGTTCCGATCCACCCAAGACGCGATCTGGGGGCTCCTCGCCGGGCCGGCTACAATGTGCTCCGGCAGGCTTGCCGTGGCGGCCGAGCGTGCCCTCTTCGCTGCATCTCACCCCTCCATTGACCCTCAACCCTTCGTTTCAGACTCCTCCAGAGGCATCCATAAAGGTGTTCGGTTGTGTCTCGCGGCGGCTATTTCCTGCAGCACGCCGGCCGGGAGCTTTGGCTGCGCGCGACTCTTTTGCACCACCACCACCACCCCGTAGGGGCGGCTTCGGCCCGGTGGCCATGGACCTACGCCCCCTCCTTTGTCCATGGCCGACCGGCGCGGCTTCGGATCCAGCTTGCCTCGGGAGCTGTGCTCTTTCCGACTCCTTTAGCTTGATGGATCATCGGTGTCTCCGCACCACCACAATCCTGTTGGAGCCCTTGGTTTACCGTCCACCCCGTCGCATCTTTGATTCTGGCACCCTCCAAGAGCAGCATCCCCTTCCAGCTCGTTGGGTCCGCCGATGTCCCTGCTGCTCCGGTCTCGATGGCCTAGATCTGCGTTGTCTTCGAGATTTTGGCTCATCCGGGGCTTGTCCACATCGCATCCTGACATTCCGCTCAGCCATGCAACCTCGTCCTTCTTCGAAGCTCGCACATCTGGCATTGGGCGTGGCTCCCCTTCCAGCTGTCCCAGTCTCGACTTATGACTAACTTTCTCTTCCTCCAACTCGTACTCCGACGGCTTGGGATTGCTCGGTACATGGCCAGGATGAAATCCCTGCATCTTATGCTGGCAGCGGCGACATATGCGGGTGTCGTCCCCTTCTTGAAGGCGCTACCATGATCGTTATCTGTGCCCCTCTTCGAGCATCAGGGGAAACCCTAGGTCCGGTTTCCCGAATAGGACGATGATGGTGTCTTGGTGTCGTTCTCCTTCATGAAGGCATTGTCTTATTTGCACGTGGCGTCATCAGTGTTAGATTTGGAGATGTTGGTTGTCTAGTTGTTGCTTGGGCTGCTTCCCTGGTTCGCGACTTTAGCTGTGTTTTTTATTTATTTGGGTCGAGCATCTCTTGTCTCTCTGCTTCAGCAACCATGTCCATGCCTCTTGCGTTTGTGCCATGAGATGTACCACCCCCAGTACTCACTCTAACTTCTTCTATCAATGAAATGATACGCAAGCTTTGCATATTCACGAAAAAAGCTTTCATTGTAGGAAGTACAACATTGGTGAAGAAGAAAAGGAGTGGAAACTACAAACAAACAAGTCAAAGATTTGCATCAACACATCAAAACTGTTGGTTCACACATTATTCATATTCTTCAACTATCCCACCGATGCCCATGGTATGGAATTCATCCTCGGGTATGATTAGTTACCCTCCATGTTATTATTTTGATCCACATATGAAATAAAATTTCTTACACCATGAGAGGGTATTACCACATCCCTATACATTCGATTAGCTGCACTTTTATTGCTAATCCAATACATGATTATCGTCCTAAGTGTGAAGATGGTTGAATATACTTATTGCCATTAGCACATAAAAATGGCCAATGGAGTGTTAACATCGTCCTCGAAACAAACTCGATGCAAATTATTTTCTGGCACACGAGCTTTGCCAAAAAAATTGGGGCATATGTTGATACCGGATTTTATCACGACAGAAAATGTAAATAAGATGGCTTCAAATTAATAAGTGTCCACTATGAAAACCCTTGTGTCGGCAAAACTGACAAATTTAATGTTTGGGTCATCTCAATCTGAGTTCATCTCGAGGGCCAAAATAGCGCTCGGGGTGCTGAAAGTTGCTGCTCGGCTGATTACACACCGAAGATCACATTAGATGGAAAATCTTCTTCTCGTTGAGGCAAACAATTTTATATTTGAATCCTCTCAATCCAAGATCGCATGCAAAAAGTTACGGTCAATAGAATGTGGTCCGACCACAAGGCAAAAGTGATGTCCGCCAGCCATCACCTGTTTGGCGGAGAGATTCAACTCTTAAGATGACCTCCGATGAAAAAGCGTTCAACATGAGATTTCTTACTTGCTTTTTGGATCACTTTAATCTGAGTTCGTCTGTGGCCTGTTGATCTCAAAAACCGAACTACCGTCTTACGCCCACATATAATCCGAGGTCGGTTGACTTGGATTTGGAGTCCTTTTCTTGTACGAAAAGTCTAGCCGCCTCATAAATAGGTAAGAAATAATGGTCAATTGAACAACACGCAATTGATCAATCAATATATCACCTTTTATCTTCTATCTTCTATCATTTACTCTAATTTTCTTCTTCCTCATTCTTCGTTGTTCTACTTGTTGCGGGGCAGTGATCCACGAGGCCTAGGGGCGACTAGGTCGGCTTATGGCAAACCATAGCCGTTGCGCGGCCTTATAGGTTCCTCCCAGGTATGTGGGGTTTCGAGTCGTCAAAAGACCTCACCACCGTGTTTAGCGCACCAGGCTCTCGACGAGGCCCCTACTCCGACGTGTCCCGCGTATCAGGCTCGACGCCGGGGCTCACGGTGCTGTGTTTGTGTGTGAACAACACGCGCCATAGATAGGCCTAACCACACATAGGTGGATGGCCTAGGGCTAGAGTGCATTACCCGGAAAAGAAAAAAGGAGGGCCAGACCGCCAGAGTACATTGAATCGTCGCCTCCTTCTTCAGCACGCCAAACATTTTTGTCTTGCTCTACTCATTTTGCGCTTTTAGTGTAGGGGATTACTTATTTACCCTTTTCCCTTTTGAGAAATTCTTTAGCTTGGACGTTGTTGGCTAGCTAGGGCCGCGCCCGTGCCCCGTGGGTTCAGGAGAAGGAAATGAACCCCGGCCGGCCGGCCGGTTTGAAACTTGTTTCGTGCGTAATAAATGAGGTGCGCTGCGAGATACCGTAATGGTCACATCGTTCCCCGGGTGTCACATAAATCGGGAACCGGCCAAAGAGTACAACCGAGCAAGCGCACTTGGTGGTGGGGTTATTACAAAGGACAAGGCTCGCAACAAAGAGACTGCACGGGGGGACCCAGTCACCCAGACCAGACCAGACCGCTTGTTCAACTCACATGATGCCCGCCCGCCCGCCCGCCCGCCCGCCCGGAAGAGACATGCATGCGTGATGCGTCGCCGCCCGTGTATACGTACGTACGGAGTGCATACACACACGCACATACGTGATCCTTCAGGGTATACAAGACGAGCGGCATTGGCAGCGCCATGCCGTGCCGGCGAGCCGCCGCTGTTCACTGCGTCCGGGGGCGTGCCGGCGCCGCGTGGGAGACGGCGGCGAGCGGCGCACGGGCGGCACAGGCGAGCGAGGCCGAGGGAGGAGGGAGGAGGGGGGCGCAATGAATGAAGGCGGGCCTTGAAAAGCGTCACCTCAACCTCGTGACCGCGCAGGGCAGAGGGCGCGCGAGACGGGTGACGGGTGATGCGACGGGATGGGGGCCTCCTGCCGGCACGCCACGCCACGCAACGCAGCCGCACTCCACTGCCAGAGCTCGCTCCTGCACGCGCCGTACTTTGCGTGCCTATGCGCGCATACATACCCGCCGCTCCTTCTTTTCTTAAAAAAGAACCAGATATATACTATTATATTTTACAAGAAATACAAAGTATCTCAAATATAATAAAAATCACATCAAGATTCTAAAATCCCAGAACGGCAGCTACTACCGTCTCCGACGCCCAATAAGTCTACGAGAAAACCCTAAGCTCGTCGCCACAAATCTACGCCGGAGCTCCGTCGACTATGTCCAAACGAACGAACGAACTCGTGTAGCATCGAACGAAGCCCAGAAGACAATCCTGAACAATAAGAGCTGGCATCCGCCCGAGCGTCGCACCTGCAAGGACTAAAACCCCTAGCCGGAATAGAGTCGGCGGCGGCAGACAGAGGGGATACGAATCCACACGCTCTCCTCTGCTCTGCTTTGTCACTAGTACTCAATCACTTTCTTTGAAATGTACTACTCCATGCTTACCATTTCTGACTGTATCACCACGAGTGTTAACACGTGCCTTGTTGCCCATGACTTGAGTAAACCCGGGAACGAACGAACGAACGAACTAACTAACCAAGCATAGGGAAAGAATGCGTAGCTAGCTAGCTAAGCTAGAGCTACGCGTCGTCCTCCATTAACGCCCGGGCTCGAGACGATTTGAAAGCGAGCGGCCGTGCAGGCTGTTTGGGGGGAGACATCCATTCACTTGCAAGCATACAAGGGCACTAGTAGAGTAATTGCAGGTACTCACAAGGAAATTCATTGTGTGTGTGTACCGCCGTGTAGTTATGGAGTCGCATTGCTTGCCCTGCTAGTACCACCACAGAGTTACCACAGCCCCCCCAACTAATTGCTACTATGAAAAAGGCTAGCTGGCTCCTGCGGATGCTACAAGTACAACCAACCTTTTTAATCAATATTTCAACCAAGTACCCTCTCCCCCGAGATATAAAAAAATTTGTCCGATGTCAAACTCCACAAAAAGTACCCGCAAGAGCCGTCTTTCTTTCATAAAAAACATGACCAACTTTATAAAGAAAAAACATCAACACTCACAAATACGAAATCAATATCATTAGACGGGTCACTAATTCAATTTTCATATTGTAGCGGCGCATCAACGACTCGTTCTGGCGGCGGCAATGGTCGTGCAGTGTAAATACGTGCTCTGGCTAGAGCCGTGGGCCATCCGCCGGAGTACTATGTCTACGTCCACCACCACAGTGCGGTGTAAATACGTGCCATTGCTTGCCATTAGCACCACTCGCTGTCACCGGCCACAAAAGCACCGTCGACTCAAAAACATCAACGATAAAGAAAGAAAACGAGAGCAAAGCGAAAGGCCCCAGTGAAAAGACAGGCCGTTGCTATTTAAGGGCCACCCCCAGTCCCCCAAAGCGACACACTCCCTGCCTCCACTCCCACTCCCACTGCCTCCAGCTCCAGCCAGCAATGCCCGCCGCCCCCTCCTCCTCCTCCCCGCTGCCCCCGAATGCTTCCTGAGCTCACCGCCGCCGCCATGGAGCTCGGGCAGGTGCTGGGCTTCGCGCCGCCGGCGACCAAGGACGCGAGATCCGGCGCCGGCTTCGCCCAGGCCGCCGCCGCCCCCTGCCCCTACCCCTCCCCCTTCCTCGACGAGCAGAAGATGCTCAGCTTCTCCAAGGCCGCCGCTCACCCGCCGCCCTCAGGTCCTTCTCGGATCCGCTCCTCCCCCTTCCACACTTTATTTTTCGCATGATCTTCGCTCGATCTGCTCTCTGCAAGCCATCGTAGATTGACAGTGCTCTGGCGTCCGACTGTTCCCATGTTCAAAAATAAAAGGAAAAAAAAGTCAAAAGCAGCACTTGATTTGATGAGCTCTCTCTCTCTCTCACTCACCAGCTCTATTCATGGCCATGGGGATTTGCTCGAATCTACCCACTCACCGGGCCCCTCCTCCGCAGCCAAGGCTGCTCCATTCCATTGCTTCTTTTCACCGCTTTATCTACACTTTTGTCTTGACCCGGCGCCTGCAATAACAAGAAACAAATAAATAACTATCAGCATGGATATTTTCAAGATAAGGCTGCAGCTTCTCTGAGCATTTGCTCATGCTGAATGATCTCTTTTCTTTTCTTTCTTTTTTTATATCTACTAGGTATGGATTTCGGGAGGTCAAATGAGCAGAGGCTGCTGCTGGCCAGGAGCAAGATGCCCTTCACCCCTTCGCAGTGGATGGAGCTGGAGCACCAGGCCCTCATTTACAAGTACCTCAACGCGAAGGCCCCCATACCTTCCGGCCTGCTCATCTCCATCAGCAAGAGCTTCAGACCCTCCTCCGATAGAAGTAAGCATCCTGCCGAAAACATGTACCCACATCTCATTTATATTTCACTGAGGTACAAATGCAACAGATATGACTGCCTGTAAATGTGATGCAGTAAAAGATCTGTCTTGATAGGAATGTGAGAGAAAGTACTGCCTGCCCTGCACGTGATATTTAAAAGCATGTCAGCATATATTGTTTTTGCATATTTGTAACTATTTCTAAATAAGAATGTATCAGTCAGTAGGCATGACACAAATGCTGCATATAAGATGGTTGTCTCAGCTATCTATTTAGATTTAGTCACCAAGCAAGTTAACATATGTATCAAGCACAACCTTAATAATATCGACTAATATCAAAATATAAGACGTTTTTGCTGTTCTTGAACTGCAACACCGTCTTATATTTTGATGCAGAGGAGTACTTGGTTACAAAGCTATAAATGCAAGCAGAGCATGACTTGCTTCCCTGTAATGCAGTGCCCTGGAGGCCGGTCTACCAAGGGTTCACCAATGCAGATTCTGACCCGGAACCTGGAAGATGCCGTCGAACAGACGGCAAGAAATGGCGGTGCTCAAAGGAGGCGATGGCCGAGCACAAGTACTGTGAGCGGCACATCAATAGGAACCGCCATCGTTCAAGAAAGCCTGTGGAAAACCAAACAAGGAAGAACGCCAAAGAGACGCCTGCTGCTGGCTCGTTATCGGCCGCTGTCTCACAGGGTGGCTGTAAGAAAGCAAAAGCTGGTGATGAACTGAAGCCAGGGAGCGTCAGCTATTGGACAGATAATTTAAACAGGTTTGTATGCACTGAATCTTAGTTTCTTATGTGGATCAGAACTATTTCTCAGCTATGGAGTGACTGAAATGCAACTGCCAAATTATGCAACTAAATGTCATATAGTTAGGGAGGCAAAGAAACAAGCAAAAACATTCAAATTTTATTGCAAGGTCATAAGTTTGATCTAACAATTGTACTCATTTGCAGGGCAATGGTGAGCAAAGCCAGGGGAAACAACCCTGAAGAAGGCAACAGTGCTCCACTCCTGAATTCTACTAATCAACAACACACATTGTCCTTGTTCTCTCAACTGAAGCAACAGAGCAAACCGGATAAGTTCAGCCCGGCAGTCGATAGTGAATCGATCTCCTCAAATACAGCATTGAAGCCTTGGGAAAGAAGCAACCAGCAGAGCAACAAGGACGTTTCTTCCACGACGCTCCATGATCGCGGGTGCCTTCAATCAGTCCTTCAAGATTTCAGCATGCATAAGAATGACAAGATCGAGTCTCAGAGAAACAATGCTTCAATGCCATCTACTTTCTATTCATCTACAGAAGGTCCACGCATCAGCTGCCTTGCATCTAACATGATGCAAGTGCAGGAGGATTGCATCTCAAGCTCTTGGGAGATACCTCAAGGTGGTCCTTTAGGTGAAATCCTAACAAACTCCAAGAACACTGATGACTTGACCAATAAGTGTGAATCAAGATCATATGGTTGGTTACTGAGTCTTGATGAACATGAAATGTGAGCTCGGGAGAGCTAGACATAGCAAAATTCACCATGGAAGGGAACAATGCTGATGGAAGCAGGATGAAGTAGCTTAGATGTGTGACCCATCCATATGCTTATTCTTCTCTCCATATTTTCAATCTTCTGTTTTGTAATATCCAGTAGTTGCAACTTTTAGTGTTTAGGAATCTGGCTGTACCCTAAAATATTATGGCTTGCCTTGTATCAAGCTTATTAGCTACATCTTATGACAGGTAAACTATAAGGATTCATTTCTTCATATCCATCCAGTAGTTCCATGGAACTTTTCTGAAATTATTTGAGCCCATAGCACCAATGGTTCTGTTTGTCAATGTCCAAGACCATAACTGGCAACTCTTCAGAAGGAATAACAAATATTGAAATAATCATATAACAAGCAGATGAATATCAATTTAAATCGTCCTGACAAACATCGAGGGCCATCTGGTTATCAAGCCTTGAACAACTTACTGCAGGTTAAATGAGCCCAGTAATCATAGTACAATTATACAGTCAATTTCTGGAAACTTTTATCATATTTTCTGAGGACACTTTATCATCTCTGGTATGGTTCAAAAGAATGAACCCATGTCTGGTATGATACTACTGTATTAATTATGTTCAGGACAGTATTGATGTAGTGAGGAGTATTACAACAGAGATACTTATCAATAGGACATCCAGCAGATAAGAACAGTATCCAGCTAGCTACTTAATACAGGAGGATCATACAATCTCTCTTGGGCCGATGTTATTCGATTTTGCCAGTTTCTCATTATGAAGCAAGTTCCTGAAAAAGCCATTTTTTCGCTGTGCCCGTAGGGAAATATCAATCATACGCTGTTGACCTCAGTCACACATGAAAATGCAAAATGAACATGATGAAGTGATCATATCCGCCTAATCTAGTTTGCAAATGCATGAGAATCAAGAAATACACAGGGCTGAAATAAGTGCCTTTAACAGTCGGTTAATCAGAAATTAAACCTGGGCAAACCAAACTGAAATAGTACAAAAGGTTTAGCACACAGGAGCACGCCGAGAATAAGCAACATTGACTCGGATATGCACAAAGATCGTCAAATGATAAATAAATATCAGCACCGAGAAACAGAATATCTCAGCTAGACAAGAACACTAGAAGCAAATAAAAAGGATATTTATAACACAATGAACACACAAAGACCGGGTAAAGGAGGAGGGTTGTGATAGGCTTGGCGAGCCAATGTAAAAATTCAGCCACTCTTATGGAGATGAAACCCAAAAGAGGTTGCGAGATCTTATGGGTTTCACCTCTAGCCTACCCCAACTTGTTTGGGACTAAAGGCTTTGTTGTTGTTGTTGTTGTTGTAATGAACACACAAAGACGAGGCTGCATTTGCTCAGGCATTCAATTCTCATCAAAAAGTTGTCCTTGGATAAATCAAGAAACAAAGTTTTGTCATCACAACTGAAGATGCCAAACTGAGTTTACACACCGAAAAACACAAAACCGAGCTAACACACTACAAAGCACAAAGGCATATTTTCATATGTCGAAGGCAGGCCTAACCCAAAGTCCAACCATATTCATGGAACAAGGGCTATCTTGCGTTGCATCAATATGGGAGTAACTGAAGCCAATAGCTATCAAGTGAAAAAGCAATGGCTTGCCAAAATTGTGGAACTCCCATGAAAAATCATTGGTGATGATACATAAACCACAGTAGATACTTAAGAATACAAAATCGATATGCTAGTTCCTCTGATTCACAATTGCCACCTAAAATACCAAAACAATAAACTGAGTCGAAAATAAACGTTAGAAGACAGGACAGAATCAAACTTAAACAACTGCAGAGACAAACAAGTGTGCCGGCTCAAACACGCACAAATAAAGTCATCAGATTTGGTCCTTAACTGAAATTAAGTTATGAACATGTAATCTAGTTGTCATCACAGCCACGCAAACTAATTCCTCTAATACACAATTGTCGTCTAAACTATAAGAAACAAAATCTGAGACAACTGTGCAAACAAACAAGTGCGCTGGCTCAGACACGCACAAATAAAGTCATCAGTTTTGGTCCTTAACTGAAATTAAGGTATGAAGAAGTAATCTTGTTGTCATCACAGCCACGCAAACTAGTTCCTCAAATACACAATTTTCACCCAAAACACGGGCCGAGAAAATTGAGACGAAAATAAACTTAAGAAGGTAGGAGAGAATCAAACTTAAACAACTGCACAGACAAACAAGTGCACCGGCTCAGACACGCACAAATAAAGTCATCAGTTTTGGTCCTTAACTGAAATTAAGGTATGAAGAAGTAATCTTGTTGGCATCACAGCCACGCCAACTAGTTCCTCTAATACACAATTTTCACCTAAAACATGGGCCAAGAAAATTGAGACGAAAAACTTAAGAAGGTAGGAGAGAATAAACTTAAACAACTGCACAGACAAACAAGTTCACAGGCTCAGACACGCACAAATAAAGTCATCAGATATGGTCCTTAACTGAAATTAAGTTATGAACAAGTAATCTAGCTGTCATCACAGCCACGTAAATTAGTCCCTCCAATACACAATTGTCACCTAAAATACAAGAACAAAAATCGAGACAAAAACAAACACAAGAAGGTAGAAAAGAACAGGATTTAAACAACTGCATTGCACACACAAACAAGTGCACCGGTTCAGACACGCACAAATAAAGTCATCAGATTTGGTCCTTAACTGAAATTAAGTTATGAACAAGTAATCTAGTTGTCATCACAGCCACGCAAATTAGTTCCTCTAATACACAATTGTCACATAAAATGCAAGAAACGAAATCTGAGACGAAAATCAGCTTAAGAAGGTAGAAGAGAATCAAACTTATACAACTGCACAGAGAAACAAGTGCGCCGGCTCAGGCACGCACAAATAAAGTCATCAGGTTTGGTCCTTAACTGAAATTAAGGTATGAAGAAGTAATCTTGTTGTCGTCACAGCCACGCAAAACTAGTTCCTCTAATACACAATTGCACCTAAAATACAAGAGCAAAAATCAAAACAAAACCAACATAAGATGGTAGAAGAGAACCAAATTTAAACAACTGCACTGCATACACAAACAAGTGTGCCGGCTCAGACACGCACAAATAAAGTCATCAGATTTGGTGCTCAACTGAAATTAAGGTATGAACAAGTAATCTTGTTGTCATCACAGCCACGCAAAAAGTTCCTCTAATACACAATTGTCACCTAAAATACAAGAAACAAAATCTGTGACGAAAATCGGATTAAGAAGGTAGGACAGAATCACTTAAACAACTGCACAGACAAACAAGTGTACCGGCTCAGACACGCACAAATAAAGTCATCAGATTTGGTCCTTAACTGAAATTAAGGTATGAAGAGGTTATAAGAGAACTAAACTTGAAAAACTGAACTCCAGGAAAAACAAAACAAGTGCAGAGGCTCAGACACGCACAAATGAAGTCATCAGCTTTGGTCCTTAACTGAAATTAAGGTATGAGGAAGTAATCTTGTTGTCATCACAGCCAGCAAGTAACAATTGTCAGCAAGGATCCTAAAAAAAGATGGTGAAATCATATGCGCAGGCCTGACAGTAATGCAGACACTGGAGCAATAAATTTATCAGCGCGCGAGGGAATCTATTTCTCGGGCTATGGCTATTGGAGCCGCAACTTAATCTGGGGGTAACTGGAAGAGGAAAAAACTAGTATGGCCATCGAATCTGGAAGCTACAGGTCGTCAAAATGACCAGAACTCCTGTAAAATCGTAGAGATGCTACGAGAAGACATGGGGAAAGAGAACGAAATCGCCGCACGAACGATCCGTCGGGCTGCGGTGGCTCAAGATACTATCCCTATTGGGCGCGTGCATAATATTCGGGGAAAAGAAAATTCACAATCAATTTTGCGGAGATGGACGAGGCTACAATCGAGGCCGGTAGAAACTGCAGAGGGGAGGGGAAAAATCGCTAGAAATTTTCGTATCCCTGGTCGAATCAGGGGGGAGATCTGGTCAGATCTGGTAGTTGCTGATTCAATTGGGGGTAAGCTGCAGGTCTCACACTAGAACGATGGGAACCCCCTAATCGGCTAAGCATGACTTCGGCCTGTTAGTTAACTCTTGCTTTTCTTCGGCCCATTTTCACAAGGCCCTTTTTTTGGGGTCCATTTTAACCCAGAGGTCCCAAAGCTTAGACCAGATTACAATGGGGTACACGAGAGAAAAAGTAGATTTACTCTGATCATCGTGTTTTATGAGAATAAATTTACTCTTTGTTTTTTTGCAGTACAACGTGGTTTGTTTTTTGCTGGAAATTTTCTATCTATTCATTTTCAATCATGGCATTACGTGAACATCAGAAATGATAAAAATTGCATCCAGATTCGTAGACCACCAATAGCGACGACTACAAGCATTGAAGCGAGCCAAAGGCGCGCCGCCGTCGTCGCCCCTCCCTCACCATAGCTGGGCACAACTTGTTGTAGTAGACAGTCGGAAGTCGTCGTGCTAAGACTCCATAGGACTAACACACCAGAACGGCAACCGCCGCCGATGTAGAGAAGTTTAAATCGGAAGGATCCAACTTGAAGACACATGAACAAAGACCGGATTCGAGCAGATCCACCAAAGACAAACACCGATCGAATCATGCGAGATATGTCGGAGACACACCTCCACACGCCCTCCGACACTGCTAGACACACCGCCAGGACGGGGGCTTGGCGTGGAGAACCTTATTCCATCTTCAAGAAGTCGCCGCCGTTTCATCTTCTTTAGTAGGACACAAACCCTAATAAAACTTGAAGAACCACCTAAAAACGGAGCCTTCCCGCTGGCAAGGGTCGAGATCCACCACGCACCCATGGCCCTAAGGCCACAAGAGACGTGGCAGATCGGCGGCGCCGCCGACGGGAGGTAGAAACCCTAGCCGCCTTCCCTTGGAGGAGAGACAAATGGAGGAGAGACTCGCAAAACATAAATGCAGAGCACCCCTGAAGATCAAGGACTGACTAGATGTTGGGTAACGTAGCAGAAATTCAAAATTTTCCTACGTGTCACCAAGATCTATCTATGGAGAAACCAGCAACGAGGGAAAGGAGAGTGCATCTACATACCCTTGTAGATCGCTAAGCGGAAGCGTTCAAGAGAACGGGGTTGAAGGAGTCGTACTCGTCGTGATCCAAATCACCGGAGATCCTAGTGCCGAACGGACGGCACCTCCGCGTTCAACACACGTACAGCCCGGTGACGTCTCCCATGCCTTGATCCAGCAAGGAGAGAGGGAGAGGATGAGGAAGACTCCATCCATGGACTGACTAGACATTGTAATTCATGGCAAAAGAGTTCCAGTCACAGTCATACTCAATGTAAATTAATAGCAGTGCATGCAAATGACAGCGGTGCCCTTCAACTGGTGCATTTTAATAAGAGGATGGTGACTCAACGTAAAAGTAAATAGATAGGCCATTCACAGAGGGAAGCAGGGATTTGCAGAGGTGCCAGAGCTCGAGTTTTTAAACAGAGATAAATAATATTTTGAGCGGCATACTTTCATTATCAACATAACAACCAAGAGATCTCGATATCTCCATGATACATACATTATAGGCGGTTCCCAAACAGAATGGTAAAGTTTATACTCCCCCACCACCAACGAACATCAATCCATGGATGGCCCAAAACAATGGGTGCCATCCAACTAACAACAATCCTGGGAGAGTTTTATTTGCATTTATTTTGATTTGATTTGAGCATGGGTGCCATCCCGGTTACCGGCAATTTTCTCGTGAATGATGAGCGGAGTCTACTCATCGTGAGAATAACCCACATAGCATAAAAGATATAGACAGCCCTGGTTGATACATGAGCTATTCGAGCATACAAAACAGAATTTCATTTGAAGGTTTAGAGTTTGGCACATACAAGTTTACTTGGAACGACAGGTAAATACCGCATATAAGAAGGTATGGTGGACTCATATGGAATGACTTTTGGTGTTTATGGAAGTGGATGCACAAGCAGTATTCCCACTTAGTACAAGTGAAGGCTAGAAAGAGACGAGAAGCGACCAACTAGAGGGCGACAATGGTCATGAACATACATTAAGATTAACCAACAATGAGTGCAAGCATGAGTAGGATATAAATCACCATGAAGATAAATATCGTGGAGGCTATGTTGATTTTGTTTCAACTACATGCGTGAATATGTGCCAAGTCAAGCCACTCGAATCATTCAAAGGAGGATACCATCATACCACATCACAACCATGTTAATAGCATATTGGCATGCAAGGTAAACCATTATAAACTCCAAGCTAATTAAGCATGGCATGAGCAACTGTAATCTCTAATTGTTATTGCAAGCATGTTTCATTCATAATAGGCTGAATCAGAAACGATGAACTAATCATATTTACAAAAACAAGATAGGTCGAGTTCATACCAACTTCTCTCATCTCAATCAATTCATCATATATCGTCATTATTGCCTTTCACTTGCACGGCCGAATGATGTGGATAATAATAATAGTGCACGTGCATTGGACTAAGATGGAATCTGTAAGCATTTAATACAAAGGAGAAGACAAGGTAAAATGGGCTCTTTGTTAGATCAACAATAATGCATATGAGAGCCACTCAACATTTTCATCGTGGTCTTCTCCTCTCGACACCCAAAGAAAAGAAAAGAACTTCAAAGAAAACTAAAACTATTTACACGGGAAAGCTCCCAACAAGCAAAAGAAGAACGGAAAATCTTTTTGGGTTTTCTTTTGTTTACTACTACTACAAACATGAAAAGTAAACTAGCTAAAAGCTATAGCTAAATTTTTTTGTTTTTTCTCAAGGTTTTTCAAACACACAAGAAGAAAGTAAGAAAAAGAAAATAAACTAGCATGGATAGTACAATGAAAAAGTATGAACATCGACAACTAGCATGAGTGTGTGAACATGAATGTAATGTCGGTGAGAAATACGTACTCCCCCAAGCTTAGGCTTTTGGCCTAAGTTGGTCTATGGCCATGACTGGCTTGGGGGATATCCAAAGTCGTAGTTGGGGTTGTACTGAGATGCAGCAGCTACTGCCTGAAGAGCTGCAGCTTGGAGGCGAGCTGCCTCCGTCCTCCTCTCATATTCGTTCGCCTCCTCCCTGGTTATAAAATATCTCCTTTTTTCCTGAAAGTCAAAGAAAGTAGGAGCAGGGAGAGCAACATGGACAGTACGCCGTCTGTCAAAGATTAGTCGGTACTAGAGGAACTGTTCATTCCTCTCAAGAAACTGATGGCGAACCATAGCACTATAATCTAGACAAGCAGGTGGCAACTTCATATCATTTCCATTTATGGGTACACCAAGATAATTAGCTACACGAATTGTATAAATTCCACCAAACAAATCTCCACTTGTATCATTAAGATGCAACCTCCGTGCAACAATGGCCCCTAAGTTATATTGTTTATCACCTAACACCTCACTCTTGAGGACACTAAGATCTGGAACGCACATGTGACAAACTTCATCTTTACCATTAATGCATCTCCCCACAAAGAGAGCAAAGTAATGTATGGAAGGGAAATGAATGCTCCATATGGTAGCTTGTGCAATTTCTCTAGTTTCTCCCACAGTGATACTGGCAAGAAAGTCCTTATATTCAGATTTGCGAGGTTCGCTAACATTGCCCCACTGCGGGATTTTACAGGCAGTATTAAATCTTCTAGGTCCATGGTATATGATTTATCATAAAGATCAAATAAAATAGTGTGAGAGTTGCATGTGGATGAAAATTTAAACCTCCTCACAAAGGAATCAGTGAGGTAGTAGTACTGTCAGCACTTATCTGACACGAAGTCCTCAAGCTCAGCATTACGTGCGTACGCATCAAATTCATCCTTGAAGCCTGCTTGGGCCATAAACTCTTCTGACGGCCATTCACAAGGCCGTACTTGAGCTTCCCTCAGTGGTTCATCGTCCGGCTCACGTATCGCGAGCCTTGGTTCTTGCTTCCTTGAAGAACCACCTTGGTACATTTTTCTAAACATTTTTCTTCTTCTGAAAAATTTCTGAAATTTTTAGTAACTCAAAATAAAAGTGAACCAAACTCAAGAAGATTGATAGCAACTACTCCCACAAGTGCCTAGAGGCTATATCATGCATCAAAACTACTTTGGACCATATAAATTTGACATGCAAGCTCAGGAACAGGGTCACCTCAGTAGCAAAAATTTGCAATAAATAAAGCACTAGAACAAAAACTGATTGGATCATTGGAGGAGTCACATACCGAAGTACAATCCCCCAAAGCAGTTTTGTGAATGGAGTTTTGAGCAAGGAGATCGAAAATGGGAGCAAAACGAGCTAGAACACGGGTCTGAGCTACGGAGTGATTTTTTATGGAGGAAGACAAAGTGTGTGGGTGCTGGAATAAGTGGAGGGGGGCACGTGGGGCCCACGAGGCAGGGGGCGCGCCCCAGGGCGATGGGCGCGCCCTGTGCCCTCATGGCCAAATGGTGGGTCCCCCTGGTGTGTTCTAAGTGCGAGAAATTCTTAAATATTCTACAAAAAATCATACTTCATTTTCAGGGCATTTGGAAAACTTTTATTTTTGGGGTATTTTTTATTGCAAGGATAATTCAGAAAATAGACAGAAAAATTCTAGTTTTGCTTATTTCATCTAAGTAACAGAAAGTAAAAAGAGGGTATAGAGAGTTTTGCTTTCTAACTTCATCCATCTCATACTCATCAAAAGGAATCCACTAACAAGGTTGATCAAGTCTTGTTAACAAACTTCTTCCCAATAACACGAAACCGGAGAATTTTTGAATAACACTAGGTTACCTCAACGGGGATATGCATGTCCCCAACAATAAGAATATAATATTTCTTTTTGAAAGTAGGAAGAGGGAATTCAAAACCTCCAATAGTAATTGTTGAAAATTTTCCAATAGAATTGATACTATGCACTTGAGGTTGTTTCCGCAGAAAGTGTACCGTATGCTCATTGCCATTAACATGAAAAGTGACATTGCCTTTGTTGCAATGAATAACAGCCCCTGCAGTATTTAGAAAAGGTCTACCAAGGATGATCGACATACTGTCGTCCTCGGGAATATCAAGAATAACAAAGTCCATTAAAATAGTAACATTTGCAACCACAACAGGCACATCCTCACAAATACCGACGGCTATAGCAGTTGATTTATCGGTCATTTGCAAAGAGATTTCAGTAGGTGTCAACTTATTCAAATCAAGTCTATGATATATATAGAGAGAGAGAGACATAACACTAACACCGGCTCCAAGATCACATAAAGTGTAATTAGCCAGCATGGTGGAAATTTCAGCTTCCGATATCTTTCTTTTATTTGTAACAATATCCTTCATATACTTAGCATAAGGATTCATTTAAGCATATCAGTCAAACACATACGCAAAAAGATAAGTCTAATCATTTCAGCAAAGCGCTCAAAATCCTCATCATCCTTTTTCTTGGATGGCTTAGGAGGAAAAGGCATGGGTTTCTGAACCCATGGTTCTCTTTCTTTACCGTGCTTCCTAGCAACGAAGTCTCTCTTATCATAATGTTGATTCTTTGATTGTGGGTTATCAAGATCAACAGCAGGTTCAATTTCTGCATCATTGTTATTACTAGGTTGAGCATCAACATGAACATCATCATTAACATTATCACTAGGTTCATGTTCATTATCGGATTGTGTTTCAGCATCAAAAACAGAAATATCATTGGGATTCTCAGGTTTGTCTATAACAGGTTCACTAGAAGCATGCAAAGTCCTATCATTTTTCATTTTCTTTTTCTTAGAAGCTCTAGGTGCATCAACATTAGTTCTCTGAGAATCTTGCTCAACTCTCTTAGGATGGCCCTTAGGGTACAAAGGTTCCTGAGTCATTCTACCACCTCTAGTCATAACTCTAACAACATTATCATTTTTCTTATTATTTAACTCATGGAGCAAATCATCTTGTGCTTTAAGCACTTGTTCTACTTGAGTGGTAACCATAGATGCATGTTTGGGTCACCTTTAACTCTAGACATATAATCACTCAAGTGTTCAATCATATAAGCATTATGTTTCAATTGTCTACCAATATAAGCATTGAAGTTTTCTTGTTTAACAATAAAATTATCAAACTCATCCAAGCATTGGCTAGCAGAATTATAACGAGGCATATCACCTTCATCAAATCTATAGAGAGAATTTACCTTTACTACCTGTGTCGGGTTATCAAGACCATGTATTTCTTCAATAGGTGGTAAATTCTTAACATCTTCAGCTTTAATACCTTTTTCTTTCATACATTTCTTTGCCTCTTGCATATCTTTAGGACTGAGAAATAGAATACCCCTTTTCTTAGGAGTTGGCTTCCGAGTTGGTTCAGGAAGTGTCCAATCATTATCATTTCTCAATATATTATTTAATAGCAACTCAGCTTGCTCAACAGTTCTTTCCTTGAAAATACAACTAGCACAACTATCCAGGTGGTCTCTGGAAGCATCGGTTAGTCCATTATAAAAGATATCAAGTATTTCATTTTTCTTGAGAGGATGATCAGGCAAAGTATTAAGTAATTGGAGAAGCCTCCCCCAAGCTTGTGGGGGACTCTCTTCTTCAATTTGCATAAAATTATATATTTCCCTTAAGGCAACTTGTTTCTTATGAGCGGGGAAATATTTAGCAGAGAAATAATAAATCATATCCTGGGGACTACGCACACAACCAGGAGCAAGAGAATTAAACCATATTTTTAGCATCTCCCTTTAATGAGAACGGAAATAACTTAAGGATATAGTAATAACGAATTTTTTCCTCATGAGTGAATAGGGTGGCTATATCATTCACTTTAGTAAGATTTGCCACAACAGTTTCAGATTCATAGCCATAAAAAGGATCAGATTCAAACAAAGTAATTAACTCAGGATCGATAGAGAAATCATAATCCTTATCAGAAATACAGATAGGTGAAGTAGCAAAAGCGGGGTCGTATTTCATTCTAGCATTCAGAGACTTTTCTTTCAGCTTAGCTAACAGTTTCTTAAGATCATATCTATCTTTGCAAGCAAAAAGGTCTGTAACAGTTTCTTCATCCATTTCATAACCCTCAGGAACATCAGGCAATTCATATCTAGGGGGAGAATCTTCATCATCACTTTCATCAATATTATCAGTTTCAATAATTTCATTCTCTCTAATCACTACAAGAAATATGTCAACTTGTGACCACCACTATTGGTCACTGAATGGTCACAAATTTCCATTTGTGACCTTTTTGTAACCAAAAACATAAGGTCAAAAGTTGGCCGTCATAAACCGACTATAGCGACCTTCTCGTGAGAAGGTCATAGACGTTATGACCAAAATATTTCTCTTGTCGTGTTTTGGTCACTAGCAGCCTCCCGTGCCACGTAAGCATCCAGCGTGGCAAGGTCGATGTGGCACAAGATTCAGCCGGTCCATTTCGGTTTTCTACATGGGCCTAGCCCAACAATTCGGCCTTTTTAATATATATTTTCCCTGTGAATTTTGTGTCGGCTTCATGGGCCAAGCCCAACATTCTGCATTTTTATTGTTGGCCCATGGCCTTTTATTGTTTATTGATTTTCTATTTTCAGCCATTATATATTCAAGCTGGTCCCACTAGTCAGATGGGTCCCACTTGTCATGATCATCTCTCAAATTGGTCCCACATGTCAGAAATGTACAAATTTGACAGATTATTTTCATAAGTGGCCCCATTGGTCAAGTTTCCATTTCACAAATTTTCAAATCACATACATAATCAAAAAGCACACATAAAATTCATCAAATATACCACTAAATAAATCGATTACAATCTTTACAACACATATATGCTACAATATGCTACTCTTCACTGAGTACGACTTGATGGCTTCACACTTCACGGCTTCACACTTGCTTCACACTTCACACTTGAGCTTCTGTAAAACAGGAACAACCACAACTTTAAATCTCAATTGCAATATAGGCCATATCTGAAGCGGTTCAAAGTTGAAACAACATCAATTAAACAAACGCGCATAGAAACATATGAGTCAAAACGCTAATGAGTTAGTTGCTTGATCATGTATTACAAAGGACTCTCTTTTAATTTAAAAAAAAAGAGGACATTTGAAACTTTTGACAAGTACACATTAATTTTAGCATAGCATCACTAGCTCTGTTGTTGTTTGCATATTATACGAGTAGTTGTCCGCCTAAACAAACACAAATGTGCAATGCTTGAGATATGGTATATGCAGCAACAAAGCAGTAATACGATGTGATCCGAGACCAAGTATAGCTCTAGAAGTAAAAGGAACATAAATAATATGTACAACAACATCTGGAACACATAGGTAGTAACTAGTATGGTTGCTTGTTATTCATGAGTGACAATCATTTGTGTGCGTACATCCTAAAGAAAACAGCAGGTTTCAATTCATCTTGCACATATATAGCAACCAGCAGACATCTAATATCATTATATTACCACAAAAGAAAAGTACAGAATTCCCAAAAGGTTGCATTCTCACAAAATTGATAGGAAGCACATAACTAGAGACTCGTTATTAACATGTATATTGTTTAGAGCATTTAAGTTGGCACATGAAAAATAAACATTCGGTGAACATGGAATATCCAGGAGTGAAAGATGGCATCTTTCACAAACACAACAACTCTAAAATTACTAAAATAGACAATGCATGCTCTTCCCAAGACCATCAACACATAAAGAACCACCACTCCCATGAGCATCTCAAGTACCACTTACATCATGTACAACAATGAGCATGTAAATCGGGACACACACTTGTACAGCGATGTAGTCACCGTGGCGAGAGGCCGTGCATATCTCATCTATCTTTCTCTGCTTGGCCTGGACCATCGCAAGACACCGCTAGTATCAACGATGTTGCCCGTGCATAATTGACACACTCGCTGCAATAGAAAAGATGAAACTTGCATATTATTCCAAGTCCCATTTTCAACTTGAGTACACACAAATATGTAACCAGGATTCAGTGAAAATGATGCTTATAATCTTAACGATGCACTAGGCAGAATAATGATGCAAAAAAGAGTTGTACTGATGCAACCATCCGCAAGTGCTATACTATTGTTGCCCTACACTAAATTACTGCAACCAAGCAAATTAATTGAAGAAAAAGGTTCCATTTAAATGAAAAGATTTATTTAGTTTTAAACGAGTTCCAGTTAATTCCAAGCTACTAGATTTAGCCCAAGCCCAAGTGTGTGTGTGTGTGTGTGTGTGTGTGTGTGTGCTCCAAGTATAAACAAGTGCAAGCAATAAGAGTAGTGCACTATTGATGCAAGCAATCAGTATACACCAAATTTTAATTAACTAAAAATGTTTCTGTTAATTACTCCTTCAAGCAAAAAAGAGCATATTTGAAGGAGCAACAAGTCTCAGAAAGGTCACACATTGCTAGCCATGGCAACACTCCTAGAGAATACTAATGCGGGATCATGTGCTGTAGATATTGTGTTCATGGTTGTGGTCAAACTTACGCATATGGCTTCACCTTCTGATTCAAGGGTGTAGGTCCTGGCTGGATTCTGTGGTGTGCCTCTATGGTCAATGCAAGCTGTGGAGAAAGAAAGAAAAAAGTGAGATGTGGCTCTTTAAACCAAGATGTTCAGATTTGGTTCCAATCAGTCAGGCGCCACAACGAGGGATCCACCAGCGGACGCCATAGGCCATAGTATGGAGAGCGGATCTACTCCGGGTGCTGGTCTGTACACCACTGCAGGGAGGATCATAATCAATGAGAAACATGGCAAAATTGATAAAGAATAGAAAGCTTTAGGCTAAAGACAACAGTTACAAAGGCACTGAATATGAAATCTTCTTCAATAGGACATAGCGGAGACGAAAACTTAGTGGACGAGGATATTAAAAAAACAGACCCAGACATATTTTAGGACAAACAACCACAACCTGAAATAAGCCTGCAAAAGATAGCATGTCTACTTGGATTTACGGCTGTACACATGTATGTAAAAATGCAGAACCAGTTAAAACAGTGTAGAATAGTTGATGATCCTAAGATCCTACCTACCCAAAGACCTTTGAAATGCAAAACTTTTAGTAGTAATGACTAAATATACATGCTACGAGGGTGATAAACAATTACACAACAAAAGCATCATCCTCCATGTTCCCATCAAAATTCTTCACCACACACTTACACTAGTCTTGATCATGCATGCATCATCGAGAGACATTTCGCAAGTTGCGGTGTGTTTGGCATTTGGACATTGGAGACTATACCCATTGAACTACACTACATATTTAGGGTCATCGTGTAGAATAAAAGAAAAGAAAAGGAAACAGAGCTAGACAAGTGAACATACAACACAGAATCTATACTCTTGGTAGTAGCTAGTAAAACACTAGAGGCAAACAGTATGCAATCAGTGGCTCAAGATAACACAATTCTAGCAAAGCGCAAGCGAACTCAAGGGCGCATGGTTCTTCACCTTTCTTGCCCTTTGTTGGTGTTAATGGTGGTATTAATTAATGATTTGGTAGCATCAAAGTTTAACAGCAGCAATCTTGCAAAATTCTCTGTTTGAACAATTCTTGGCATCTCAATCTCTAATCGGAGGATGACGCGAAGACGTATATATCAACCGCCGATCTGATGCTTCTAGTTAAACCGATTTCGACAGTGAAACCTTTGTACAAATTCTCTGTTTTCTCCTTAAAATGGGGAGGCAATGGCACCTTGGGCGTGAAGAGCGGCTCGGTGAAGAGGACGAGGTGAGCAGGTCCTCCATGGCGTCCAGTCCTTGACGGAAGCGCGCACCACCGGCTGCACCACCTCCTCCACCACCCGGCGGCCGCCGGCCACCTCGCTCTCCTCCACCTCCGTCTTCATCTTGAGGGCATCACCGACCACACACGCGCACGCATCGAGCAGGGGGTCCGCGAAATCTCGAGCGAATCGGACGGGAGCAGAGGAGATTTGGCGACTCACCGGCCGGGGGCTGGTCGGGCGGCAGCGATACCGGCCTTCACAGCTTGGACCCAGCGTCGACGACCACCGCCTCCATGGCCGGCGGCGGGTGCAGGGGGAGCTCCGGCTCCGTGGCGGGGATGCGGGGTGGGGCGGGCCCTCGCGGGAAGAGGGGGCAGGAGGAAGAAGGTCACTCGGCAGAGGATGGTGGGGATGGCGGAGACGAGGTGGCCTGGCACGCCGCGCGCACGGCCTCGGTGGCCCGGGCGCGCTCCGCGTCGTCGGCGTCCTCCACGGCGAAGAACGGCGCCAGATCCACCACGGGAGGGAGCGCCGCCTGTTCTTGGCCGCTTTGGCGCCGCTCGCACGCAGCTCCGCACTTGTAGAGGCGTGGGTGGGAGGTCTGGCGGGATCGGCCGCCGTAGATGGCGGCGTGGCGGCGGCGATGGAGGCGAGGAGGAGGTCGTGGAGGAGAGAGGCGAGGGGTTAGGGTTTGGGCTGCGGGTCGGGGGGAAGCGATGGTGTGGGAGAGAGAGAGGGGAGGAGTGGTTTGGGCTGCGGTGGGGTTTTCTTTTTTTTTTTTTCTTTGTAGATAGATGGATGGATGGATGGATGGATGGATGTGGGATGGTGAGATGGATGGATGGATGGATGGGGCCATGTCATCGATCCGGGAAGAGTCTGATTGGTTGGAAAACCGATTGATGTAAAAAGTATATAAGTACTAAAAATATCTAAGGGATTTTGTGAAGTAGCTACCAAAAATATTTTGCAAAAGGGCACCATACAAATTTTCACTAGAGTTAGACCACATATTATGGATAAGTACCAATTTGTATGCATTTCTGATCTTTCTAGCTATTTTTAATCATTTTCCAAATGCCCAAAATGAGTTTTTTTGTGAAGGACCTACCATATATTTGTTGCAAAATTGTACCAAATCAATTTTCTAAAATACTAGGCCATATTTAATGCACGATTGATAAACTGGTTGTGTGAAAAAAGTTTTGATCCACCTCTCGTGAAAAAGACAAATTTCGGCCGATTCAGCTGGAAGTGGCTCAAATTTGAACTGTAGCTGCCTTGTAGTTTGCTCTTTATTTTTTACAAAAATCATTTCTAGGTACATAAGTATCTATTTAATCAGAGAAATACCAAAAAAATACCAAGATTCAACCACTAGCTAGGAACGATCATTCCCGCCGTTTTGACCGCATTTTGAAACGGGCATAAAAAATTCAAAAAAAATTCAAAAAGTTGGAAAACCTTCGCATTGTGTCATTATATATGACCAAGTTACCAGGAAAAATAAGAAACTTGTAATACGGTAATTATTTTTAAAAAGTGTTTTCAGAAACGAGCGATCAAGCGTGAAGATTCATGGCTTTCAAGCCAAATGATCAATCTTATGGCCACATTCATGGCATAGTTTGTTTAAATGATCTCATATTGTGCACAAAGGTGCATATTGGAATGGCAAACAATGTTGCCTAAGGAAGTTTTCATTTTCTTTGGACGAAAAATTCATTTTCCATTTTTCGAGTGCCCAAAAGGAGGTTTTTTTGTGAAGGACCTCCCAAATAATTGTTGCAAAATTTGACCAAATAATTTTTATAAAATACTAGGCCATATTTAATGCACAATTGACCAAATGGTTGGGTGTAAAAAGTTTTGATCCACCTCTCGTGAAAAAGACAAATTTCCGCCGATTCAGCTGGAAGCGGGTCAAATTTGAACTGCGGATGCCTCATAGTTTGCTATTTATTTTTTCCAAAAATCATTTCTAGGTACATAAGTACCTATTTAATCAGAGAAACACCAAAAAAATTCCAAGATTCAACCACTAGCTAGGAACGGTCATTCCCGCCGTTTTGACCGCATTTTGAAACGGGCATAAAAAATTCAAAAAAAATCAAAAAATTGGAACACCTTCGCATTGTGTCATTATATATGACCAAGTTACCAGGAAAAATAATAAACTTGTAATACGGAAATTCTATTAAAAAAGTGTTCTCAGAAATGAGCTATCATGCGTGAAGATTCATGACTTTCAAGCCAAATGATCAATCCTATGGCCACATTCATGGCATAGTTTGTTCAAATGATCTCATATTGTGCACAAGGGTGTATCCTGGAATGGCAAACAATGTTGCCTAAGGAAGTTTTCATTTTCTTTGGACAAAAAATTCATTTTCCATTTTTCGAGTGCCCAAAAGGAGGTTTTTTTGTGAAGGACCTCCCAAATAATTGTTGCAAAATTTGACCAAATCAATTTTCTAAAATACTAGGACATATTTAATGCACAATTGACAAAATGGTTGGGTGTAAAAAGTTTTGATCCACCTCTCGTGAAAAAGACAAATTTCCGCCGATTTAGCTGGAAGCGGGTCAAATTTGAACTGCGACTGCCTCATAGTTTGCTATTTATTTTTTTAAAAAATCATTTATAGGTACATAAGTACCTATTTAATCATAAATACATGGTTTGGTGGCGATACGTCGAGGTTTGGGCGGTGGTCGAGGGCCCCAACTCTAGAGCGCGTAAACTCGCATGCCCGCTGCGTGGTCACCGCATGACTGTGGCGTTGCCATGTGTTCTGGGCGGCCTAAGCATGTCTAGTGGGTTTGCCACTCCCCAGGTAGGTGCTAGGAAGAAAATTACAACATAAGATTCTCACGAGGAGACCGATCGATGCTCAAACATGAATTAGCAGCCAAGTGTTTGATTAGCGGTACGGAAAATGCACATGGCTAATGGGCGTGAGTTTTGGTTGAGGATGATCAGTTACTAAGAAGACCGTCTTCACAAATTTTCAGCTCAAAAGGAGGAGTCTAGGTGGTACTTGCTTTGCAAAGTACCACACTGGACATAAATACGAATGTTGAAGATGGTCTCAAAATAATGAATGGATTGAGCTGGCATTTGGTGGAGGATAGTTATTTGGGCATAGGAAAGCACTGTAGAAAATGGATACTATTTGGACATGCCAAAGTGGTACTTCCTTCACAAAGTGTTTTTTTGAACAGAATAGGAAAATGAATATTTTTGAATTATTTTTGAACTAGGCAAGGAAGGTTTTTTACATATTTGACGAAGATATGACCCAAAGAATTTATGAGATTTTTTGGGGAATTTTGGGAATGATGAAATATAGGTTGCTTCACAACCTAGGGCAAAACCGCCACATGGACATGACACATAGGCAAAACTGATGAGGTGGCGCCTAGTCGTAGCAACCCACCACAATTTTCAAGGTTATGACCATCTATATTGGTCATGAACAGCTAGAAATAAGGCAGCGAACCAGTGCTATCTGCTTTGTGACCATTTCGTGTAAGGAAATTATGACCTTTCTGACCAAAATGGTCGTTATAGTTTAGGGTTTGGAGCCCCCCGAACAGCTTTTGACCAATTGGTCTGAAATGGTCATAGATCTATGACCAATTCTTCCAGGGTCACTAACAAAAGGTCATAAGTTGACATATTTCTTGTAGTGAATCCTAGCAAGTTGTTCATCAAGAAATTCACCTAATGGCACATTATTATCTAGCAGAAAAGTAGTATCATCATAAGCATCATGCATAGCAGAAGTGGCATCATCAATAACATGCGACATATCAGAATCAATAGCAGGTGTAGGTGTCGCAAGTTTACTCAAAACAGAAGGTGAATCAAGTGCAGAGCTAGATGACAGTTCCTTACCTCCCCTCGTAGTTGAGGGAAAAAACTTGGTTCTTTCATCTTTCAAGTTCTTCATAGTGATCAACGGATATAAATCTCAAGTGACTTAAAGAATAGAGCTATGCTCCCCAGCAACAGCGCCAGAAAATAGTCTTGATAACCCACAAGTATAGTGATCACAACAGTTTTTGAGGGTAGATTATTCAACCCAAATTTATCGATTCGACACAAGGGGAGCCAAAGAATATTCTCAAGTATTAGCAGCTGAGTTGTCAATTCAACCACACCTGAAAGACTTAATATCTGTAGCAAAGTATTTAGTAGCAAAGTAGTATGGAAGTAACTTGATACGGTAGCAAAAGTATGTGATGGCGGTTTTGTAGTGATAAATAATGGCAACGGAGAAGTAACTAAGCAAAGATCAATATGTGAAAAGCTCGTAGGCAACGAATCAATGATAGATAATTATGTCGGATGCAATTCATCATGCAACAGTTATAACATAGGGTGACAGGGAACTAGCTCCAGTTCATCAATGTAATGTAGGCATGTATTCCGAATATAGTCATATGTGCTTATGGAAAAGAACTTGCATGACATCTTTTGTCCTACCCTCCCGTGGCAGCGGGGTCCTATTGGAAACAAAGGGATATTAATGCCTCCTTTTAATAGAGTACCGAACCAAAGCATTAACACTTAGTGAATACATGAACTCCTCAAACTACAGTCATCACCGGGAGTGGTCCCGATTATTGTCACTTCGGGGTTGCCGGATCATAACACATAGTAGGTGACTATTGACTTGCAAGATAGGATCAAGAACTCACATATATTCATGAAAGCATAATAGGTTCAGATCTGAAAGCATGGCACTCGGGCCCTAATGACAAGCATTAGGCATGGCAAAGTCATAGCAACATCAACCTTAGAACATAATGGATACTAGGGATCAAAACCCTAACAAAACTAACTCGATTACATGGTAAATCTCATCCAACCCATCACCGTTCAACAAGCCTACGATGGGATTACTAACGCAGGGCGGTGAGCATCATGAAATTGGTGATGGAGGATGGTTGATGATGACGATGGCGACGGATTCCCCTCTCCGGGCCCCCGAACGGACTCCAAATCAGCCCTCCCAAGGAAGATTAGGGCTTGGTAGCGGTTTTGTATTGTAAAATGCGATGAATCCTTCTCTCTGATTTTTTTTCTCCCCGAAAGTGAATATATGGAGTTGGATTTTAGGTCGGTGGAGGTCCAGGGGGCCCACGAGTCATGGGGGCGCGCCCCAGGGGTGTGCCCTGCACCCTCGTGGACAGGGTGTGGCCCCCCTGACGTTGATTCTGTCGCCAATATTTTTTATTAATTTCAAAACGTTTCTCCGTGGATTTTCAGGTCATTCCGAGAACTTTTATTTCTGCACAAAAATAACATCATGGCAATTCTGCTGAAAACAACGTCAGTGCGGGTTAGTTCCATTCAAATCATGCAAGTTAGAGTCCAAAACGAGGCCAAAAGTGTTTGGAAAAGTAAATACATTGGAGACGTATCAGTGTCTGTTTCTCCAACTTTAGTTGAATCGAGTTTGACTAGGGCCGGTCCTTGTTGAAGGTTAAAACAACATACTTGACAAAAAATCATTGTGGTTTTCATGTGTAGGTAAGAACGGTTCTTGCTAGAGGCCAGTAGCAGCCACGTAAAACTTGCACCAACAAAGTAGAGGACGTCTAACTTGTTTTTGCAGGGCTTGTTGTGATGTGATATGGTCAAGACATGATGAGATATAAATTGTTGTATGAGATGATCATGTTTTGTAACAGAGTTATCGGCAACTGGTAGGAGCCATATGGTTGTCGCTTTATTGTATGAAATGCAATCACCATGTAATTGCTTTTCTTTATCACAAAGCGGTAGCGATAGTCGTAGTAGCAATTGTTGGCGAGACGACAACGATGCTACGATGGAGATCAAGGTGTCAAGCCCGTGATGATGGAGATCCGGTGACGATGGAGATCATGACGATGCTCCGATGATGGAGATCATGAGCACAAGATGATGATGGCCACATCATGTCACATATTTTGATTGCATGTTATGTTTATCTTTTATGCATCTTATTTTGCTTAGTACGGCGGTAGCATTATAAGATGATCCCTCACTAAATTTCAAGGTATAAGTGTTCTCCCTGAGTATGCACCGTTGCTATAGTTCGTCATGCCGAGACACCACGTGATGATCGGGTGTGATAAGCTCTACGTTCACATAAAAAGGGTGCAAACCAGTTTTGCACATGCAGAATACTCGGGTTAAACTTGAAAAGCCTAGCATATGCACATATGGCCTCGGAACACTGAGACCGAAAGGTCGAACGTGAATCATATAGTAAATATGATCAACATAGTGATGTTCACCATTGAAAACTACTTTATCTCACATGATGATCAGACATGGTTTAGTTGATTTGGATCACGTGATCATTTAGATGACTAGAGGGATGTCTATCTAAGTGGGAGTTCTTAAGTAATATGATTAATTGAACTTTAATTTATCATGAACTTAGTCCTGATAGTTTTTGCATATCTATGCTGTTGTAGATCAATGGTCCGTGCTACCGTTTCCTTGAATTTTAATGCGTTCCTAGAGAAAACTAAATTGAAAGATGATGATAGCAATTACACGGACTGGGTCCATAAGACCTGGGGATCGATTATCCCCATTGCTGCACAGAAGAATTACGTCCTGAAAGCACCGTTAGGTGTACCACCTGCGCCAGCTACTGCAGACATTGTGAATGCCTGGCAGACGCATGTTGATGACTAGCCGATAGTTCAGCGTGCCATACTTTGCAGCTTAGAATCCGGACTTCAAAGATGTTTTGAACGTCATGGAGCATATATTCCAATAAAAAAAATACTGAGATTGTATGACATTTTCCCCTAAAAAATTCAGGTGGCATTTTTTCCACCTTTTGTAGTTATTACAAAAAATTTGGTTATGACACGCTCACAAGTACACACCTCGCTAGAACCAGTGAAGATCGATGTCAATGGACAAAAATGTCAAGTGAAAAAAGTGAATTCATCTCTAAAGAATAATATACCCATGGTGTGTGTTATGGAACAGTACACAAAGCAAAGTTTTCCATCTTCGCTATGTTGTTCACTTTGATACTTTCGGTTTGAACTTACTAGAGGTTTGCCGAAAGAGCCGCGGTTTTACCGAGGCCATGTTGGTCAGATTGTGAAACGAGAATCACACCAAGTTGCCGCTTGTCAAACCGTTGAAATACACAAATGAGTTGATGTTGGAACAACTATGCAAGGGTCTGCCAGGCTCAAGCAGCGAGGGCATAGTTGGTTCGTCGTGCGATTATAATGCCCTCTTGTTTTTTCACATTTTAAATATGAGTCCATCAATGTTGTTTTCTTCTTAACTCTTTATTTTTCATGATTATGACAATTTTGTGTAATATCAGTTCACAAAATTACTGATAAAAGTTTTCATTCTTTTTAATCAACTTGTCCATAGGTATGTGACATTGTGTTTTATTTTTACATTTTATGGGGTGTTACTTTGGTTGTTCTGCTTGTTTTTTTATTTTTGACGTGTGTTCTGCTCGTTTTTTAAAAGCATGTATTGGGTTTTTACTACTAAATAATTATTCTTATATATTTATTTGTTCTGGTCTTCGTTCCATAAAGCATAGCCGTTTGGTAGATAATTATCTTTGCAAGCAAATTTGTACAGACTGACTTTTTAGTCTTCAACCCTTCGTCATGCATGGCAAACCATTTAAAAAGAGATGCAAGCTGAAAAATACAATGGCATAGACTGATAGACATCTGATGCTATCAAACTCAAGTACACTTTGCAAGCTAGAAAAAAAACAGCAAGACATTAATACGAATGCAGCCTGTGTCAATCTTTTGAGATATAAACTTTTATAAGACATTTTAGGTCACAACTTGCCAAAACAAGGCTGCATGATTTTCGCCACTCGACATGAAGTTTGAAAACTTCATCATCATCCCTTAAGCCAACCAGTCCAGCAACTGTAAAAGATAATACTCCCAACATAATACTCCCTCTGTTCCCAAATATTTGTCTTTCTAGACATTTCAAATGGACTACAACATACAGATGTACGTAGACATACTTTAGAGTGTAGATTCACTCATTTTGTTCCGTATGTACTTGTTGAAATCTCTAGAAAGAAAAATATTTGGGAACGGAGGGAGTACTTGCTTATCTACTGTAAACGTATTTGGCATCTACAGACCTCTGCTGTTCCTTTCCTCCAATACTCTGTAGGCAGGGTGAATAGATGGACGTTAGTGTTCCCCCATTAATTTGCTACAAGTTTGACTTCATCTGAGGGCATTGAATTTGAAGATCTGGAACCGAGAGCAGAGGCACTATCTCTTGTGGCATGATCTGGATCAAATTGCTCGGCGCATTCACGTAACTCGGCTTCCAGCGACTGAGAGTGTAACCTATATATTTCTCCAACTCGCGCAATCAAAGAATTGGCCCGCCTTAACTTGTCTTCAGCAACCTTATGTTGTTCCTCTAATGCATGTAACTGGTTTACTTTTTCTTGCAGACATTCTTGGCTATAATGTACTCCGTCCATTCCTAAATATTTGTCTTTTTAGGATTCAAATGGACTACCACATACGGATGTATATAGACACATTTTAGAGTGTCGATTAACTCATTTTGCTTCATATGTACTACCTCTGTTCGGAAATACTTGTCCTAGAAATGGATGTATCTAGACTTATTTTAGTTATAGATACATCCATTTTCTCTATTTTTAAGACAAGTATTTCCGGGCGGGGGGAGTAGTCACCTGTTGAAATCTTTAGAAAGACAAATATTTAGGAACGAAGGGAGTAGTATTTGTTGATGCTAGGCTCTTTCAGCTTCACAATTATCACACACAGTCCTCCCGGCTTCTGCGAGCTCTTTCTTCTTCTGCGCTCTGCGAAGATGCTTTTTATGATTAAACTTCAAAGCACCCAGTTCTCTGTCCCTGTCGCTCAGCTTGTCTTCCAGCTCAACAATATACTCCTCTCGTTCAGCAAGCTGCCCCTGTAAAAATTCTTCGTTAGAGGTTTCCGCGTTAGGCCTCTTCTTTTTCTTCTTCTTCTCAAAATCCATTGCCATATAAGTATTGTCGCCCCCTGTAGAATTCGTCAGCATGTGCCTCATAACCCTAAAGGCCAGGCCCCAGATCATCTCAGAAAGATGCATCTTATGGGATGGCGGGTGGTAAGAGCGAATGTCGTGAAGTTGCTTCACTTCCCTCATCCGCTCGCACATTATCCTGGCCTCTTTGGCAACGCCCATCATGGCGGCGATGGCGGCAGCAGATTCAGGAGGCCCTGCCGTCATGTCCATAAAACTCAGCGCACAGTGGCGGATGAGGTTGCATAATAAGATTTCATCGTTGGTGGCTCTCGCCCCACGGTCCAGCAGCTCAAACGCCAAAACTGCCTCGTTGGCAATACACACCAAGCTAGCTGCAGCATGTGAGAGATTGGGCGTGACGGTCTTTATTCATGGCTCTAAAAATTACCTCCGAGAGATTGGGCGTGACGGTCTTTAGCATCTCGCGGGCGAGCTCGTCGGTGTTCGGGTGGTGGATGACATCGCGGCTGTAGTGTGGCTGGCCGATGACGTCGCGGCTGTAGTGTGGCAGCTGAACAAGAAACTTTTGTCCCACTAAGAGTTTCTGAATTTTCTAAACTAATGTAAGAGTTTCAGGAGATGTAGTGTTTCAACAGCAAACTTTAGTCAGGAGACTATACTGACTAGTGACAATAGTTTCTGGAAAAATGCTTGATTGTGCAGTATTGCGAGATGACCATATGTTTGTTTGCACTAGTACTAGATGATTTAACATGTTTGGTCAAGAGATGTAGTTCTAGAGAGTAGACAGTATGTGCCGAACAAGGTTTTCTATGCTACAACAAGAAGATGATGAATTATTTGCACTTGATGGTTGATGTACTGACTATGGATATTATGTGTTGTTTTTTATAGAGAATGGGGAAGGAGAAGGGGAATGAGAAGGGAAAGGGTGCTGGTAAGGAGAATGGGAAGGCGAAGGGTGCTGGTAAGGAGAATGGGAAGGCGAAGGCAAAGGAAAAGAGCTTGAATTACCTAATTAGGCAAGATTCGGCGCTGCCTCCACCAGTTTCGAGGAAGAAGAGCAAACCTAAGGTGCACATTAGGAAGGCGAAAGACTTTCCCAATGCCCCAATGGGAGAGTTGATTTGTAGTTTAAAAAACACCCTCTGGCTCCTCCGCGTCTCCTCGACCACACCGGTGCCGGCGTGCGTGCCGCGGAAGCCGCTGCCTCCGGCTCCGCAACCGGCTCCGAGCTTCCTCATGCATCTACTATTGTATGATTGCTTTACTTGATGCTTGATGTAGCCATATTTCCATATAACCATATAGTTATTGTTTTCCTTATTTGTGCGCTCATGTGTGTTAGGTGGTAGATGACAAGGAGAAGGAGGAGGACGACGAGGATGAGGACATGGATGAGGACAACCATTGCAAGCGGGTGTTGATATGTCGGATGATGATACCTCAGATGGGTATAAGGAATCAGTTGATGAGCTAGAAGGTGACACTATGTCCGAGGAATCACTTGTGTGTGTTGTCTCTAGTGAGGAGGAGGCAAGAGAAAGGAAAGGGAAAAAGAACAAGATGCCAAGAGCCAATGCTCCTGTTAGGATGTCATCCGATGTTTGGGCCCATTTTCACAAGGTTAGGGAGCCATGTGAGAAGACTGGAGAGATTGTGTTGAAGGCTGTTTGTAATTACTGTATCAATAAGAAGTATGCATATACGCAAGGTGGCAGCACCTCAACTATTGGAAGGCATCATTTAAAATGTAAGGGTTACAACGCCAAGATGGCTAGGGATGCCATCCAAACAACTCTTGAATTGCGCAAAATCAATGGTACAACAAGTGGTCCAACAATGCACCCCTCTATTGAGTATGACCAAGGAATCGTCAAGGAGCTTATTGCTAAGATGATATGTGTGCATGAGTATTCATTTAGGATGGTTGAACATGAGTGGTTCAACATTCTAATGAAGTGCATGAATCCAAATTATAAACCCATTGGAAGGAAGGCAATACGAGCCGAGTGCATGAGGGTCTACAAGAAAGAAAAAGAGGTGCTTAAATCTGTCCTAAAGGGTGTGAGCTCCATATGTCTAACTACAGATTTGTGGACAAGCAATTAAACATTATCTTACATGTGTGTGGTTGCACACTATATAGATGTGAATTGGAAGATGCAAACCCGTGTTCTTGCTTTCATAGAGTTGGATCCTCCTCACTCTGGAAATGTCATTGTGGATGCTCTCTATGCGTGTGTGACAGAATGGAATATTGAGACCAAAATTATGTCAGTGACACTTGACAACGCTTCAAACAATGATGGTGCGGTCGATGCCTTGAAGGCCAAGTTCTTGTTTCGGAGAGGTATGCTTGTATGCCTTCTGTTTATACACATATGCTTGCTATTTTTGCTCATATGCTTGTTGATATGCTCATATAGAAGCTCCTTGTGCTCATATGCTTGCTGTTTTTGCTCATATGCTTGTTGTTTTTGCTCACATGCTTGTTGTTTTTGCTCATATGCTTGTTGTTATGCTCATGTAGAAGCTCTTTGTGCTCATATGTTTGATGTTTGTGCTCATATGCTTGCTGTTTTTGCTCACATGCTTGCTTTTTTTCTCATATGCTTGTTGCTATGCTCATATAGAAGCTCTTTGTGCTCATATGTTTGATGTTTGTGCTCATATGCTTTCTGATTTTGCACACATGCTTGCTGTTTTTGCTCATATAAAAGTTGTCTTTTGTAGGTAAGGACTTCAAAGGCCAATATTTTCATATCTGTTGTTGTGCACACATCCTCAACTTGGTCGTGCAAGATGGGACATCGATCTTAGATAATTTGATAAACATCTTGAGAGAGATGGTGAAGTACTTCAAGAGGTCGCCGTCGCGTCTCCATGCTTTTGTTGCCACTTGCAAAAGCTTGGGTGTCAAAGTTGGTAATCATTTACACCTGGATTGTAAAACAAGGTGGAGTTCAACCTATAAGATGATTAGCACTGCCCGTGGATATAAGGAAGCCTTGACCTCTCATGCTGGTTCGAATGCCAACTATGCTTGGGCGCGGACAAACGCAGAGTGGGACATGTATGACCTTATCTCTCCATTACTTGAGAGTTTGGCTGAGGTGACAAATGCATTTTCAGGAAGTTTATATCCCACTTCGAACATCTTCTACACATACATTGTTGGCGTCAAGCTTGCAATCAAACATGCAATGACTAGTGATAGTGACCACTACAAGGAAATGGGTGAAGCAATGTTGGAGAAGTTTGACAAATATTGGGAAGAAAAGAACAATGCATGGTGATCGCAACCATCTTTGATCCACGGTACACATGCTTGGTGTTTCTTACTCATATGGTTGCTGTTTTTACTCCAGTGGTTGCTGTTTTTTACTCATATGCTTGTTGTTTTACTCGTATGCTTTCTAATTCACTCCAATGCTATCAGCTTTGATCCTAGGTACAAGATGGGTTACATAGAGTGGGCCTTTGGAGAACTATATGGAGAAGGAAGTACGAGGTTTAGGACAGAGATCAAAATCGTGGAGAAAGAGTTGGCGGCCTTGTATGACAAATGTGTTGCTCAAGATAAGCGAGCTGGAAATGGAGAAAGTTCATCTTCCTCTACAAACATTCCTAGTATCCCAGTTCAAGCTGGGTACGAGTCCTTCTTATCGTCCCGTTCAACAAGAATATCAAAGAGTGAGTTGAGGAACTACTTAGAGGATGAGGTTGCCCCTCGCAACAAGGCTCTTGATCTTCTTGGTTGGTGGAAATACAATGCTCCTAGGTACCCAATTATGGCCAAGATAGCCAGGAGGTTCCTTACTATCCCGGCTACCTCCGTGTCTTCGGAATCTACCTTCAGCACGACCGGAAGGATTTTAGGTATGTCAACTCGTACTATTGAACTTTGGATATAAAGTTGTCAACTTCTCATCCTCAAACTAGTTTGTCAACTTGTGTTGTATTAGATGACTATAGGAGTTCGGCTAAACCGGTTATGGTGGAGGCATTAGTTTGTGGTGCAAGTTATATCAAGGGTGCTCACGTTGACTTGAATCTGGTGGTATGTTTGCCATCTTTTCCTTACCTTTCTTTCTTTCTTTTTTGGTCTTGTTGTATGTGATGTGAGCATTTGTCTAACTTCCACACTTGTGCCGAGGGATGAGAATGAAGAGGATGATGTTGAGACCATCAAGTTACCCATTGTGGTGGAGGAGATTAATGACTGGTAACTATTCTTCCTACATGTTTCACTTGTCATACGATACCAAATATTATTTATGTGAATGTTGCTTATCTTACTTGTAGACGTTCATCATGTGGATGTTGATCTTGCTATTCTGGAGATGGATGTCAAAGTGGTATTTCTCATGTGAAGGCTACTTTTGAATTTGTGTTATGTTGGAATTTGTCAAGTAATGAACTATGAATTGTTATTGCAAGTTTCGAGATGAACCTCTCATTTGTGTTATGTTGAACTTGTCAATTGACATGAAGTTGAAATTGTCATTGCAAGTTTGTAATCGTGTCGTTCAATGATGATAAGACCTTATGTTTGTGGATGTGATTTTTGTGCTATTGTTCTTCTCAGAATCAATTGCTTTGATGTCCAAAATACAAATAAAATGATGTCCAAATTTAGTTATGCCATACTAGTCATTATGCAGAAACAGAGCACTCACTAAATTTGGACAGCCTAAATTGTGGCCAAAAAGCGCAATAGGGCACTGCTAAATAATGGCCAAAACGCTTAATAGAGCACTCCCAGGAACAACTACAGTCTAAATACGTCAAAACAACCTAAACAGTGGCCAAAGAAGCACTCCCGGACTGGAAAACAACCTAAACAGAGTCCCAGCCATCGGTCCCATTCGGTCCATTCGGGCTAAGAGCATTACTAGTAGTACCCCTAAACCCTCAAACCCTCAAAAATAACCGCTTTTTTATGGGTTGAGACGAAAAAATCGCAAAGAATAGAACCCCTTAACCCTTAAACCCTTAAATTTTTTTAGAGGCTCAACCCCTATACTCCTTCCCCACAGAGAAACAGGGTTGGTAGCCCAACCCTCCCCGACCAGTTTCCTCCTCTCGTTCGGCGGGAGGGAGTTTCAGCTCCCTCCCAGATCCAGCCGCCCGCGCCTCCGGCCACCCTGCCGCCTCCCTCCCCCGCGCCCGCCCGGCCGCCCTCCGCCGCCCCGCCTGCCCTGCCGCCTCCCGCCCGTCCGGCGCTCGCCCGCCCGCGCCCGGCGCTCCATCCCGGCCCCCCGCCGCCTCGCCCCCGCCGCGCCACTTTCTATCCCCACTCCCCATGCGTTTGGCGCGCATCGCGAGACGAGGAGCTCCGCAGGCTTCTTGGCGCGCTTTAAGAGTGGCAGGTTCTGCGGCAGCCGCGCGACTCCACCGACGACTACCGCATCCGCCGCGTGCATCGCCGGTTGCCGCGCGTCGAGGAGTCCCGCAGGTCCCGCAACGGCCTCGGCGGGAGGACCTCGGCAGGCACCTAGCAACGGCAGCCGAAGTGCGAGGAGCGGGCACCAACGGCGGAGGCTTCGAGCGCGGGCATGGCGGCGGCCTCGAGTGCGGCGTGAAGCACAGCACCGCGGCGGCCTCAGAGCGATTTGCGGAAGAGGATGGGTGGGAGAGATGCACTTCTCCGGCGCGCGCCAGCTCCTTCTCCGGTGTGTGCTCTGCCTCCTGCGCGAGCGACAAGCAGTGTTTGTGCTTGATGTTGGGAGTAGCGGCGAAACTGCGCTCTCGGTGAGCCTGTGCACCGGCATGCCAAGTATTCCTCAAAGTGGAGTTGCGGCGTGGGCTGTGCTTGATGATGGGGAGCAGCAGCGTGGCCACTGAACTGTCACTGGCTTCAGATTTTCCTCAGGTATAAGTTGATGTTTTTCTTCGGTTTTGCCATACAAAAAGGTTAGATGCTATCATCCTAGTTTTTGCCATGCTGAAAGATTGTACCATGTAGAAAATTGCCATGCCAATCTCAAGATAAATATGAACAGAACAAACTCTTAGATAAATTTGCCATGCTATTTTACAGAACACACGAACATTTTGCCACCTTGATACATAACTGAATTTTTGGGCACTAAGTTCAGTTCTCATTTTTGAGTTATCACGCTTTTTTTTACACAACTATAATCTTTTTGCCATGGCAAATTTTGGGTCCCAGGTCACAAGGCAAATGTAGGATTGCTCTTATCTAAAAACACGACAAATGTAAAACATGGCAAATTCTGAAATTTCTACACCATGTCAAACTTTGCTCAAACATTGTTGTAATAATTTGAATGATTATTGTTTTATTCGGTGTTGTAATAATAACTAGAATGATTATTGCTTTATGTCAATTGTGATGGAATTTGTGATATGTCATATGATGAAATGTGATGAAATGTGTGATATATGAAATGACAGTTTTAAAGGTTGGGGTTGAGGGAAGATTAGAACCCTCAAATCCAACCTTAAAGCAGTTACGGGTTGGGTTTGAGGTTCTAGTCTTTGCTTTTTCAACCCTTAAAAGTGTCAAAATCCAGACTTCAACCCTTAAAACGCTTCTGAGGTTTGAGGTTTGAGGTTATTAAGAATCTTTCTAACCGAGCTCCTCTCGATCCGGTCCTGAAAAGTAGGCTCGCTGGCCACCTCGGTCCGGTCCGGACTGGACAGGCCGTGGCCAGTCCAAAGGCTCGCTCGGTCAAAGCCCGGACCGGACTGGACCGCGTCCACCCTGAGTAAGGAACCGTAACCCACCGGTTCCAGGAATGGCATATTCGCTCATTATCCCGAACCGAGCAGTTCCTCAAAAACAATCGGACCACGCGGAGCGCCTGTCTCTCCTAACTCTCATCCCCTTCCTCGTCTCCCTTCGCCTCGGTGCGCCGCCAACCACCACCACCTCGTCTCTCTCTCCGCCTCCGTGCGCCGCCAGCCGCCACTACCTCGTCGTCTCTTCCCATCTGATCTGCGACGCCGCTAGCCACTCCCACATATCCCCCTCTCCGGCGCCGCCACTAGCAGCCCCAACGCACGCCGCATGACTCGCCACCGCCGTATCCTCGCGCTCGCGGCCCTCTCACTTATTTTCTTCAGCCAAGCAGGGAGGCCGGGCAGCCCTCTCGGTCGTCTTCTTCAGCCGGCCATGGAGGCCGGGCGCACCTGAGATGCCCATCTTCGGTCGCCGCGAGCTCGCGCACGTCATTCTTTGGTTTCCCTCATCTCTCTTGGTGCGGCGGCGACGGCGTGCGGGCCGGTGGCCGGCTGGGCCGCGACACGCAGTGTGTAGGTGCGATGCAATCTCAACGGCGCAGCAAACAACAACAATCATGCAGTGCGCAGCGACAGGCAGTGACTCTGCTGCGCAGCAAACAACAACAATATCCATTTTGATGACAAGTAATTCTGGACGGAGGGAGTACGATGCAACCACTGATGATCACTTGTCGCATTCGCCGTCCATTGATTTTTCCAATCCGGTGATGTTGGCAGAACAATGAGTTGTGGCTACCTGAACTTTTGATTTGTTCTGCACTGAAGCGTTTAGTGCACCATTCTCTGAATCAGTTTAATAAGTGTTTAGTATACGTCTAGTTTAGTTTTCTATAAAAATCTAATTCTGTATGAAATAGTGTAATCAAATGAGATGAACAGTTCTATGCTATTCCATCTCTCAAACCAAACACCAAAATGTAACCATTACATTCCTCGCAATTGCTCCTACCAAACATAAAGACGGAATCGACCCGTTCCGGTGGAATGGAACCATGACATTCCGTTCCACCTCGTTCCCGAACCAAACACACCCTAAGGGACCCATTCGGGTCGAACTGGGAGTTGTCGTTCACCGCTCGCGACCTGAGCGGCCACTCCTCGGGCTTTGAGTTGCCGCCGCCGGCAGCGGCGACGACATAATCCATGCGATTGCGCTTGTGATACTCCTTCAGGTACTCCAAATACATGGCTACCGAGACACCGCAGAAGGCGAAGCTTTATCCCATCCCCAAAGCGTCCTCAAAGAGATCTGTGTACCGGAAGATCTGAACCGGCGGCACCCATTGGATAATAGTCGGATCTCGACGGTTCCTCCTCATCCACGAAGCGGAATACTCCCTTTCATCGTCATCTTCGGAGGAGGTCGCAATATCCATCCAACGGACTTCTCCCACTATCGAAACTAGTCTGTATCGATCGCCGTCGATCTGATCTAGGGTTTCATGAACTCATGGGGAGAAAGGGAGGGTGCATGGAGAGAATAGAGATAAGGATCGCTATTTTGGAGACGAGGATTAGTTCGAGGGGATTATGTGGAGAGCTCCTACCTATCGCGTGCATAGCGCACGGGATAGCGAGCAATTTTATTTTTTTGAGGGGTGGATAGCAAGCAAATGCACATTAAGTTTTGTGCAGGGAGATAAATGCGTCAGGTCTATAAACCAGATTAAACCAGATTTTCTTTTCAGAATAGATACAAAAATTAGGTTTAGAAAAATAAAATACCAAATGATAAGTGTCAATTGTGTGGGCTTGACATTTTTTACAACTAAAGTTGTCATCCGAAAAGAAAAAACAAACCTAAAAAAACACCCGAAAAGAAATTTGTCATGATTGACAACTAAATAGTTCACTGCTTAGTTCATCATTTAAAAATAGTTCAATTCAAAAAATGTTCACTATTTCTGAAACATGTTCCTGAATTTTATGAAATGTTAATGAATTTTTAAAAACAGTCAGAAAAATAAAATGTTCAGGTATTTGAAAAATATTCGTGAATTTATACATATTAGTGATTTTTTTGTGAATTCTCAAAAATGTTGATGAACTGTAAAATTGTCCTTGAGTATGAAAAATATTTATGAATTTAAAAAACATTCGTGAACTTTGTAAATTCTTTGCCAATTTGAAAAAAAATATCATGGATTTAAAATTGTACATATGTAAGACTCAGTTGTTAGATCGCAAGCTCAGACCTCTCTAATCTACAATCGTACACATGTGAAGACTCCGTTGTTAGATTATATGATCCATTGATGTTGTTAACATGATTCGACTGGTGTTTTCTACCTGCGTGGATGCCTATTATTGATTCCAACGGTAGATTTCAAGATCCATGAGATCATACATCACATCAGATTATGCACCGGCCCTCTTTCGACCCTGGCAACACTAATCTTTGCACGTCAACAGTCATATTAAACCATGATGTCGCTCTCGTATGAAAGTCACAGTGCTACGTTTCGTAGCACCTCCCTGCGTCTCGCCGGGATGTGGATCTCGAACCAAGAGGAATATCTCAGAGAGAGAGAGAGAGAGAGAGAGAGAGCTTGGAGAAGGGGAAAGGAACTGTGAGGAAAGCTTGAATAAGGAATAATATTTGTGATTACAATTCGATGCCCTCACACACACGCCAACCACACGCTTATATGCCTAATCCACACACGCCACACGGGCTGAGCCACAAAGGTCCAGTAACACACAGGTGGGCCTGACCCAGGTCGTTGCACTCCCCTCCTCTTAAGGAACAGGTCGTCCTCGACTGTTTATCATCATGTCGTTGTCGTTGCAGTCACAGCTGAAGACCATTCCCAAGTCGACACTGCAATCGGAAGTCCACTCCATGCAATCTTCCATTGCGTGCGTGTGTGTCCACCCACACGAACCAGCCTTGTTTGGAGAATTTGAGCCGGTTTGGATAGTTTATCGCCCAACAGAAATAGTGAATCCATAGTGTCTGAAGTAGGAGCTGGCGGGTCTGCCGGTTTGAGCAGCGAAACGTGCACCACGGGGTGAATCTTGCTAGTCTCTGGCAGGGCCAAACGATATGCAACCTCTCCGACACGTTCAGTGATCTGATACGGACCAAAGTACTTGAAACCCAACTTGTGGTTGGAGCGTCTCGCGACAGTTTGTTGCACATAAGGCTGCAGCTTCAGAAATGCCCAGTCGCCTACTTGAAACTGTCGGTCCGAGCGATTAGTGTCTTCCTGGTGTTTCATCTTGTGCTGAGCTCGCAACAAGTGTTCTCGGATAAGTCCTTACATCAAGTTCCTTTCAGCCAACCATCCAGACAAATCAGAGGACAGAGTACTCTGAAGGTTGGCAATGCCCAAATGTCGAGGTTGATACCCATACAGGACCTGAGATGGGGTTGTTCCAAGTGCAGAGTGGTAGTTTGTGTTGTACCAGTACTCAGCCTGAGATAACCAATAGGCCCACTTTTTGGGAGTTGAATGTACCAAGCATCTGAGAAAAGTTTCTAGACATTGATTCAACTTCTCCGTTTGACCATCGGCCTGGGGATGGTTTGCAGAACTCATGTTCATCTTGGTGTCAGTGAGTTTGCACAATTCTTGCTAGATATTGCTGGTAAAGATAGGATCTCTGTCAGTAATCAGAACCTGGGGAAGACCATGAAGCTTATAGATGTTGTCCACATATATTTGTGCCACTTGTAGAGCAATAAAGGGGTGACACAAGGGAATGAAGTGCCCATATTTGCTGAACTTATCGATGACCACCAGAATTGTGTCAAAGTTTTTGCTCTTGGGAAGACCTCCAATAAGATCCATGCTGACCATATTCCAAGCTTCTTTAGGAATGGGCAATGGACTTAATAGTCCTGGTTTCTTAATATGCTCAGACTTTGCTTGCTTGCACACCACACATGCTTGTACATAGGTATGGATGTCCTGTTTCATTGCTGGCTAAGCAAACAGTCCCTTGATGCGTTGGTAAGTGCCCTGGAATCCAGAATGACCTCCAACTCCACTATCATGCAAGGAAAGCAGAATAGCTTGGTGAGCTTCCTTGTTGTGGCCCAACCAAACCATGTCTTTGTACCTTATCACTCCCTGATGCAGAGAGTAACCTTTGTCATTAGAACCAGTCAGGGACAGTTCTTGAAGTAATTCCTTATCTGCCTCATACTGCCGGTATCCTTCTGTCACAATTGCTAACCATTTGGGTGTGCAAAAAGATAGAGCAGACAACTCCATTGGGACAGGAGATCTGGACAAGGCATATGCAGCTGCATTATACATACCTTTTCTATAGATGATGTTGTATTACAAACCTAGCAGTTTAAGAAATGCTTTCTGTTGCATGGTACCACTGAGTTTTTGCTCTTGGAGATGTGTCAAGCTTTGATGATTTGTGGAAATGGTGAAAGGTGCATGCTGCAGATAAGATTTCCATTTTTCCACAGCAAGTAGCACAACCAAACACTCTTTTTCATATGTGGACAGGGCTTGGGCTTTGGGCCCCAGGGCTTTGCTAAGATAAGCAAGTGGATGGCCTTCTTGCACCAGTACAGCCCCAATGCCCTGATTACTAGCATCAGTTTCAATTGTGAAGTGCTTCTTGAAATCTAGGAGTGCCAAAACTGGTGCTTGAGCTAATGCCGTCTTAAGATGTTGAAAAGCGGCTTCATTGGTTGGTGTCCAAGAAAACTCAATATCCTTCTTCAGTAGATCAGATAAACTTATACTAATAATTCCATAATTTTTGATGAATTTTCTGTAGTACCCTGTGAGATCCAGGAATCCTCTGATATCTCTAGCACAGGTAGGCCTGGGCCACTCTTGCACAGCTCTGATCTTGGTGGGATCAGTTTGCACTCCTTTGCCACTGATAATATGTCCTAAGTATTCCAACTCTGTTTGAGAAAAAGAGCATTTGCTGAGTTTCATAAAGAGCTGATTCTCTTGAAGTATAGTGAAAACTTGATTGAGGTGCTCAAGATGTGTTTTCAAATCTGGACTGTAGATTAAGATGTCATCCATGAAGATAAGCACACAATGTCTCAACAAATGGGCAAACAAGGCATTCATAGCTGCTTGAAACGTTGCAGGGGCATTGATTAGACCAAAGGGCATGACTTTAAACTCATACATGCCATGATGGGTTTTAAAGGCTGTCTTATGTTCCTCTCCTTCAACCACTCGTATTTGATGATATCCTGATCTAAGATCTAGCTTAGTGAAAAACGTAGCACCAGCCAGCTCATCGAGTAACTCATCCACTACTGGCATCAGATACTTATGGGGCACTGTGACAGAGTTTAACATTCTGTAGTCCACACAAAAACGCCAAGTCCCATCTTTCTTTCTGACCAGCAACACTGGTGAAGCAAAAGGGCTATGCTCTCCTGGATGACTCCTTGCTGTAACATCTGAGTTACTTGTTGTTCAATTTCAGTCTTCTGCATTGGATTGTATCTGTATGGTTTCACATTGATAGGTTTAGCTCAAGGTAGGAGAGGGATTCGGTGATCAAATGACCCGTGAGGAGGGAGCTTGTCAGGTTCTGTGAAAACCTGTTTATGCTTGGCCAGAATTTCTTGCACAACAGGAGGGATGAATTGATCAGTATCAGGGGCTTCCACAATGTGATTCAGTTGGATCACTTGCTCTACTGCACCAGTGTTAAGTAACCCTTGCAAATGCTTGCCAGTTATGCCTGTGCAGGAGATGATTTTCTCTCTTATTCCTCTTAGAGTGATCCTAACTCCCTGATATTTGAATCTCATGACCTTCTTTCTCCAGTCCACCCACATAGGACTCATAGTTTCTAACCACTGCATGCCCAAAATGATGTCATACGTGCCCAGGGGTAGCACCTTCAGAGATGTGTTGAAGGTATTTCCTTGATAGAACCATTGCAAGTTAGGAACTTGTTTGTTGCAATGTAACAGTCCTCCATCAGCCACAGTTACTTTAGCCGCTGGTATTTCTTCCACTGGACACTGTAGGTGTTTCACTAGCTCTACACTGATAAAATTTGTGGAACTACCTGAGTCAACTAAGATCAACAACTGTCTCTTACCAATCATGCCTTGTAGTCTGACACTATCCTTTGAAGCAGTGCCCTGAGCTGCATGGACTGACAGTTTCATGAATGCTTCTTCTACTGTTCCCTTATCGGCAACAGGCTGTTGGGTTGGCTGTTCAGTTTTAGAGTCACTTTCAGAAATTTTAGACATTTGTAGAGCCTCAATTAGTTCTTCCAGTACATGGAGTTGGACTGTTGTGGGACACTTGTGTCCTGGGCCATATTTCTCCCCGCACTTGAAACACTCTCCACGCGCTCGGCGTTGTGCCCTGAGGTTATCCACTCGATCTGGAGCTATCTGATGTGTCTCAGGAGGTTTATCTTGTGCTGGTGTTGTTCCCATGATGCCTTGATGCACATAATTCTTTGCGTTGGCTATGTTTTCCCATCTTTTGCTATATTTGGAAGTATCTTCAGCCAGCAGTGCCTCTTGTGTCTGTGCCAAGGAGTAAGCCAGATCCACTGAGTTAGGTTGTTGTAGCTTTATTGGCGCACGTATAACAGGTTTCAGGCCCTCAATGAACCTGCTGATGAAAAAGGTTTCATCGTAGGAGTGGTTATACACAAGCATCTTGTGCATGTGTTCTTCAAACACATGAGCATAATCATCGACAGACTCAGTTTGCTTGAGAGAGAAGAACACATCAATTGCTCGGGAATACTTGTTCCTGTTGAATTTAGCGAACACGGCCACACACAGAGCAGCCCAGCTATCAATAGTGTGCATTGCTTCATACGTCTGCAACCAGAGGGATGCATTTCCTGCAAAGTGCATGTTGGAAATATGCCCTAGAGGCAATAATAAAAGTATTATTATTTCAATGTTCATGATAATTGTCTTTTGTTCATGCTATAACTGTATTATCCGGAAATCGTAATACACGTGTGAACACTTAGACCTCAAATGTCCCTAGTGAGCCTCTAGTTGACTAGCTCACAGATCAATAGATAGTCATGGTTTCCTGACTATGGACATAGGATGTCGTTGATAACGGGATCACATCATTAGGAGAATGATGTGATGGACAAGACCCAATCATAAGCATAGCATAAAAGATCGTATAGTTCGTTTGCTAGAAGCTTTGCCAATGTCAAGTATCTATTCCTTCGACCATGAGATCGTGTAACTCCGGTTACCGTAGGAGTGCCTTGGGTGTATCAAACGTCACAACGAATCGGGTGACTATAAAGGTGCATTACGGTATCTCCGAAAGTATCATTGGGTTGACACGGATCGAGGCGGGATTTGTCACTCCGTATGACGAGAGGTATCTCTGGCCCACTCAAGAATGCATCATCATGATGAGCTCAAGGTGACCAAGGTGTTGGCCACGGATCATGCATTACTGATGCGAGTAAAGTGACTTGCGTAACGAGACCGAACAAGGTATTGGGATACCGACGATCGAGTCTCGGGCAAGTAACGCATCGATTGACAAAGGGAGTTGTATATGAGGGTTTGATCGAATCTCGACATCGTGGTTCAACCGATGAAATCATCGAGGAGCATGTAGGAGCCAACATGGGTATCCAGACCCGCTGTTGGTTATTGCCCGAGAGTCGTCTCGGTCATGTCTGCGTGTCTCGAACCCGTAGGGTCTACACACTTAAGGTTCGGTGACGCTTAGGGTTAGTAGGAAGTCAAGTATGTGACTACCGAATGTTGTTCGAGTCCGGATGAGATCCCGGACGTCACGAGGAGTTCGGAAGGGTCCGGAGGTAAAGAATAATATATAGGAAGTGGTGATTCGCCATCGGGAAAGTTTGGGGTCTCAGGTAAAGTCTGGGACCACGGAAGGGTCCCGGGTCCACCGGTGGGGCCACCTATCCGGAGGGCCCCATGGGCCAAGGGAAGGAACCAGCCCACAGGGGCTGGTGCGCCCCTAGGCCCACCTCGCGCCTAGGGTTGAAACCCTAGGGGTGGGGCGCCCACCGGCTTGGGGGCACTCCACCCCCTTGGCCGCCCCCCGGAGATTGGATCTCAGGCCGCCACTTCTGTGGGGCCTATATAAAGGGGGAGGAGGGGGCTGCTGTACCAACTCCCAAGGCGCAGCCCTCCCTCCCAACACATCTCCTCCTCCGTAAGAGCTCGGTGAAGCCTCGCCGAGTATCGCTTCTCCACCATCACCACGCCGTCGGCTGCCGGTGGAGCTGTCTTCCTCAACCTCTCCTTTCCTTTGCTGGATCAAGAAGGAGGAGACGTCGCTCGTCCGCACGTGTGTTGAACGCGGAGGTGCTGTCCGCTCAAAGACTTGGCATCGGTGATCTGAATCACGTCGAGTGCGACTCCATCATCACCTTGCAAGCTTCGCACGCGATCTACAAGTGGTATGTAGATGCAAACTCTCTCCGTTACTCGTTGCTTAGATGAACTCATAGATGGATCTTGGTGAAGCCGTAGGGATTTTTTAATTTTCGCAACGCTCCCCAACGGTGGCATCATGAGCCAGGTTTATCGTAGTTCTCTAATGCACGAGTAGAACACAATTTGTTGTGGGCGTTGATCTTGTCATCTTACTTGCCTCTACTAGTCTTTTCTTGCTCAACGGTATTGTGGGATGAAGCGGCCCGGACCAATCTTACACGACGCTTACGTGAGACCGGTTCCACCGATCGACATGCACTAGTTGCATAAGGTGGCTGGCGGGTGTCTCTCTCCCACTTTAGTTGGAGCGGATTCGATGAACAAGGCCCTTATGAAGGGTAAATAGAAGTTGACAAAATCACGTTGTGGTGATTCGAGGTAAGAAAAACGTTCTTGCTAGAACCCAATCGCAGCTACGTAAAAGATGCAACAACAATTAGAGGACGCCTAACTTGTTTTTGCAGCGATTGATCATGTGATGTGATATGGCCGAAGTTGTGATGAATGATGAATTGTGATGTATGAGATCATGTTCTTGTAATAGGATTCACGACTTGCATGTCGATGAGTATGACAACCGCAGGAGCCATAGGAGTTGTCTTTATTTTTTGTATGACCTGCGTGTCATTGAAGAACGCCATGTAAACTACTTTACTTCATTACTAAACACGTTAGTCATAGAAGTAGAAGTAGTCGCTGGCGTGACAACTTCATGAAGACACGATGATGGAGATCATGATGATGGAGATCATGGTGTCAAGCCGGTGACAAGATGATCATGGAGCCCCAAGATGGAGATCAATGGAGCTTGATGATATTGGCCATATCATGTCACAACTATATAATTGCATGTGATGTTTATTATGTTTATGCATCTTGTTTACTTAGGACGACGGTAGTAAATAAGATGATCCTTACAAAATTTCAAGAAGTGTTCTCCCTAAGCGTGCACCGTTGCTACAGTTCGTCGCTTCTAAGCACCAAGTGATGATCGGTGTGATGGATCCTTACGCTCACATACAACGGTGTAAGACAGTTTTACACGTGAAAACACTTAGGGTTAACTTGACGAGCCTAGCATGTACAGACATGGCCTCGGAACACGGAGACCGAAAGGTCGAACGCGAGTCGTATGGAAGATACGATCAACATGAAGATGTTCACCGACGATGACTAGTCCGTCTCACGTGATGATCGGACACGGCTAGTCGACTCGGATCTGTAACACTTAGATGACTAGAGGATGTCTAATCTAAGTGGGAGTTCATAATTTTGATTAGAACTTTATTATCATGAACTTAGTCTAAAACCTTTGCAAATATGTCTTGTAGATCAATGGCCAACGCTAATGTCAACATGAACTTCAACGCGTTCCTAGAGAAAACCAAGTGAAAGATGATGGCAACTACTATACGGATCGGGTCCGAACTCGAGGATCATCCTCATAGCTGCCAAGAAACAGTATGTCCTAGAAGCACCGTTAGGTGGCCCCTGTTCTCCCAGAACTGCAAAGACGATTTGAACGTCTGGCAGACTCGCTCGATGATTACTCCCTCGCTCAAGGCGGCATGCTCTACAGCTTAGAACCGGGCTCCAAAAGCGTTTTGAGCATCACGGAGCATATGAGATGTTCAAGAGCTGAAACTAGTTTTCCAAGCTCATGCCCGGTCGAGAGATATGATGTATCGACAAGTTCTACAGCTTGTAAGATGGAGGAAAACAGTTACACAAGGAGCACATCCTCGAAGATGTGCAGGTTGCACAACCGTATGACCCGGTGAACATTAACCTCCCAGATGAGGCGGTCATTCGAGAATCCTCCGATCGCTTCCACCAAGCTACAAGAGCTTTGTGATGAACTACAACATGCAGGGATGGTGAAGACCATTCTGAAGTGTACTCACGTGAAGTCGCAGAGGCTGAAATCAAGAAAGAACATCAAGTGTTGATGGTCAATAAGACCACTAAGTTCAAGAAGGGCAAGGGAAGAAGAACTTCAAGAAGGACGGCAAGGATGTTGCCGCGCCTGTAAGCCTCGTTGCGGGAAGAAGTCAAAGAATGGACCCAAGCCCGAGACCGAGTGCTTTTATTGCAAGGGAAGGGTCATCGAAGCGGAACTGCCCCAAATACTTAGCGGATAAGAAGGCCGCAACACCAAAGGTATATTTGATATACATGTAATTGATGTGTACCTTACCAAGACTCGTAGTAACTCCCGGTATTTGATACCGTGCCATTGCTCATATTAGTAACTCACAGCAGAGCTGCGGAATAAACGGAGGCTGGCGAAGGACGAGGTGACGATCTTGCGCGTCGGGAATGGTTCCGTGGTCGATGTGATCGCCGTCGCACGCTGCCTCTACATTTACCTACGGGATTAGTTTTAAACCTCAATAATTGTTATTTAGTGCCAAGTTTGAGCATGAACATTGTATCCGGATCTCGCTTGATACGAGATGGCTACTCATTTAAGTCCGAGAATAATGGTTGTTCGATTTATATGAGAGATATGTTTTATGGTCATGCTCCGATGGTCAATGGTTTATTCTTGATGAATCTCGAGCGTAATATTACACATGTTCATAGTGTGGATGCCAAAAGATGTAAAGTTGATAACGATAGTCCCACATACTTGTGGCATCGCCGCCTTGGTCACATTGGTGTCAAGCGCATGAAGAAGCTCCATGCTGATGGACTTTAGAGTCTCTTGATTATGAATCGTTTGACACATGCGAACCATGCCTCTTAGGCAAATGACCAAGACTCCGTTCTCCGGAACAATGGAGCGAGCAGCCAACTTGTTGGAAATCATACATACCGATGTGTGCGGTCCAATGAGCGTTGAGGCTTATGGAGGATATCGTTATGTTCTCACTCTCACCGATGACTTGAGTAGATATGGGTATGTCTACTTAATGAAACACAAGTCCGAGACCTTTGAAAAGTTCAAGGAATTTCAGAATGAGGTGGAGAATCAACGTGACCGAAAGATAAAGTTCCTACGATCGATCGTGGAGGAGAATACTTAAGTCACGAATTTGGCACACACTTAAAGAAATGTGGAATAATTTCACAACTCACGCCGCTGGAACACCTCAAATAAACAGTGTGTCCGAACGTCAGAATCGCACTCTATTGGATATGGTGCGGTCTATGATGTCTCTTACCGATTTACCGCTATCATTTTGGGGATACGCCTAGAGACAGCTACATTCACTTTAAATAGGGCACCGCCTAAATCCGCTGAGACGACACCGTATGAATTATGGTTTGGGAAGAAACCTAAGCTGTCGTTTCTAAAAGTTTGGGGATGCGATGCTTATGTCAAGAAACTTCAACCTGAAAAGCTCGAACCCAAGTCGGAAAAATGCGATTCATTGGATACCCGAAGGAAATCGTCGGGTATACCTTCTACTTAAGATCCGAAGGCAAGGTCTTTGTTGCTAAGAATGGATGCTTTACGAGAAAGAGTTTCTCTCGAAAGAAGTAAGTGGGAGGAAAGTAGAACTCGATGAAGTACTACCTCTCGAACAGGAGAGTGGTGCGGCAAGAAGAAACCGCTCTGTGATGCCCACACCAACCAAGAGGAAAACAATGATGATGATCAAGGTACTTCGGATCAAGTTACTCTTGAACCCGAAGGTCCACGAGGACACGCTCCGCACTGCAGTGGTACGGCAACCCCTGTCATGGAAATCATGTTGTTAGACAACAATGAACCTTCGAACTATGAAGAAGCGATGGCGGCCCGGATTCCAACAAATGGCTTGAGGCCATGAAACCGAGATAGAATCCATGTATGAAAACAAAGTATGGACTTTGACAGACTTGCCCGATGATCGGCGAGCAATAGAAAACAAATGGATTTTTAAGAAGAAGACGGACGCGATGGTAATGTTACCATCTATAAGGCTCGACTTGTCGCTAAGGGTTATCGACAAGTTCAAGGGATTGACTACTGACGAGACATTCTCTCCGTAGCGAAGCTTAAGTCCGTCCAATCATGTTAGCAATTGCCGCATACTATGATTATGAGATATGGCGATGGACGTCAAAACGGCATTCCTTAACGGACATCTTAAGGAAGAGCTGTATATGATGCAGCCGGAAGGTTTTGTCGATCCTCAGAACGCTAACAAAGTATGCAAGCTCCAGCGATCCATTTATGGACTGGTGCAAGCATCTCGGAGTTGGAACATTCGCTTTGATGAGATGATCAAAGCGTTTGGGTTTATGCAGACTTATGGAGAAGCCTGCGTTTACAAGAAAGTGAGTGGGAGCTCAGAGCATTTCTCCTACTATATGTAGATGACATACTCTTGATGGGAAATGATACAAAACTTCTGGACAGCATAAAGGCCTACTTGAATAAGTGTTTTTCAATGAAGGACCTTGGAGAAGCTGCTTATATATTAGGCATCAAGATCTATAGAGATAGATCGAGACGCCTCATAGGTCTTTCACAAAGCACATACTTTGATAAGATTTTGAAGAGGTTCAAATGGATCAGTCCAAGAAGGGTTCTTGCCTATGTTACAAGGTGTGAGATTGAGCTCGGCCACCCCGACCACGGCAAAAGATAAAGAAGAGATGAGTGTCATCCCTATGCTTCAGCCATAGGATCTATTATGTATGCCATCTTGTGTACTGGACCGATGTAAACCTTGCCGTAAGTTTGGTTGCAAGATACCAAAGTAATCCCGCAAAGAACACCGGACAGCGTCAAGAATATCCTGAAGCACCGAAAAGGACAAAGGACATGTTTTCGCTTATGGAGGAGACGAAGAGCTCGTCAGAAGGGTTACGCCGACGCTTAGCTTCGACTCAGATCCGATGACTCTAAGTCACAAACCGGATACGTGTATATGTTGAATGGTGGAGCGAAGAGTAGTGCGGTGCAAGCGAGCGCCGTGGCGGGATCTACATGTGAAGCGGAGTACATGGCAGCCTCGAGGCAGCGATGAAGCGATTTGGGTGAAGGAGTTCATCACCGACCTAGGAGTCATACCCAATGCGTCGGGCCGATCAAACTCTTCTCGGACAACACCGAGCTATTGCCCTTGCCAAGGAGCCTGTGTTTCACAAGAAGACCAGCACATCAAGCGTCGCTTCAACTCCATCCGTGAAAATGTTCAAGATGGAGACATAGAGATTTGCAAAGTGCACACGGATCTAAATGTCGCAGATCCGCTGACTAAACCTCTCTCAGACAAAACATGATCAACACCGTAACTCTATGGGTGTTCGATTCATCACAATGTAACTAGATTGGTGACTCTAGTGCAAGTGGGAGACTGTTGGAAATATGCCCTAGAGGCAATAATAAAAGTATTATTATTTCAATGTTCATGATAATTGTCTTTGTTCATGCTATAAGCGTATTATCCGAAATCGTAATACACGTGTGAACACTTAGACCTCAAATGTCCCTAGTGAGCCTCTAGTTGACTAGCTCACAGATCAATAGATAGTCATGGTTTCTCGACTATGGACATAGGATGTCGTTGATAACGGATCACATCATTAGGAGAATGATGTGATGGACAAGACCCAATCATAAGCATAGCATAAAAGATCGATAGTTCGTTTGCTAGAAGCTTTGCCAATGTCAAGTATCTATTCCTTCGACCATGAGATCGTAACTCCCGCCACCGTAGGAGTGCCTTGGTGTATCAAACGTCACAACGAATCGGGTGACTATAAAGGTGCATTACGGTATCTCCGAAAGTATCTGTTGGGTTGACACGGATCGAGATCGGGATTTGTCACTCCGCATGACGGAGAGGTATCTGGGCCCACTCGGTAATGCATCATCATGATGAGCTCAAGGTGACCAAGGTGTTGGCCATCGGATCATGCATTACGGTGCGAGTAAAGTGACTTGCGTAACGAGACCGAACAAGGTATTGGGATACCGACGATCGAGTCTCGCAAGTAACGCATCGATTGACAAAGGAGTTGTATATGAGGTTTGATCGAATCCTCGACATCGTGGTTCAACCGATGAAATCATCAAGGAGCATGTGGGAGCCAACATGGGTATCCAGACCCGCTGTTGGTTATTGCCCGAGAGTCGCCTCGGTCATGTCTGCGTGTCTCTCGAACCCGTAGGGTCTACACACTTAAGGTTCGGTGACGCTAGGGTTAGTAGGAAGTCAAGTATGTGACTGCCGAATGTTGTTCGAGTCCCGGATGAGATCCCGGATGTCACGAGGAGTTAGGAAGGGTCCGAGGTAAAGAATAATATATAGGAAGTGGTGATTCGCCATCGGGAAAGTTTTGGTTCACTGGTAAAAGCTGGGACCACCGGAAGGGTCCCGGGTCCACCGGTGGGGCCACCTATCCGGAGGGCCCCATGGGCCAAAGGGGAAGGAACCAGCCCACAGGGGCTGGTGCGCCTCAGGCCCACCTCGCGCCTAGGGTTGAAACCCTAGGGCGGGGGCGCCCACCGGCTTGGGGGCACTCCACCCCTTGGCCGCCGCCCCGGAGATTGGATCTCCAGGCCGGCCACCTGTGGGGCCTATATAAAGGGGGAGGAGGGGGCTGCTGTACCAACTCCCAAGGCGTAGCCCTCCCTCCCCAACACATCTCCTCCTCCGTAAGAGCTCGGCAAGCCCTCGCCGAGTATCGCTTCTCCACCATCACCACGCCGTCGGCCGCCGGTGGAGCTGTCTTCCTCAACCTCTCCTTTCCCTTTGCTGGATCAAGAAGGAGGAGATGTCGCCGTCCGCACGTGTGTTGAACGCGGAGGTCTTGTCCGCTCAAAGACTTGGCATCGGTGATCTGAATCACGCTCGAGTACGACTCCATCATCACCTTGCAAGCTTCCGCACGCGATCTACAAGTGGTATGTAGATGCAAACTCTCTCCCGTTACTCGTTGCTTAGATGAACTCATAGATGGATCTTGGTGAAGCCGTAGGAAAATTTTTAATTTTCTGCAACGTTCCCCAACAGTGCATAGTAGCGAAATCGACCCATAATTCTGACTGAACATTGTACATCCGGAAGTATTTTCACACTGTTTCTTCCACCACTTGGGGTCATCTCCCTCAAATCTGGGGAAATCAGAGCGAGGAATGCGTGCTAAGAATTTCCTAGGAGCAGAGTGAAACTGAGACTGCGGTGATCTCTCATAGTCCTCGTTGTCATCAGACATCTCGTCAAGGAAATGAGCGTGCGATTTGGACTGCTCACCGCGATTCCTCTGCTGGAATGACACGCGCAGACCTCGAGTGTCCTGTCTTGAATGGTGCTGAGCAGAGCCCTGCCGCTCTGTTTGTGGCGGCTCTGTCCGCAGGTCTTGAGTCGTCGTCGTGTTTGTCGGCTGCTCCAGAGTGTCGACGCGACATACGATCCCGTCCAGAGACTTTTGCATCTCGGCCATAGCCGCATTGAGGGAGTTGTGCACGACGAGCACCTGCCCTAGCATCGACTCAGTGCGGGCCAGCGAGCTCGTGGTCGTCGTGGCCAACGCATCGAAGGCCTTGGCCGAGGAGGAGGCGTACTTGTCGAGGGACTCCTGGAGCCCATCCAGACGTTCCGCCGTCTTCGCGCCCGCCTTCGAAACCGCCTGGCTCTGTAGGATCGTCGCCTGGACGAGCTGCTGCAGCTCGGCGATGGTGAGCTCCGCGGTGGCCATGCCCGACGAGAGGTTGGGCTTGGTCAAACGCGCCGTCGGAAGGGTCCTGGATCTACTCAACCCAGCGCAGGTACAACGGAGGTGTTTTGCGTGAGATCACCCGAGGGGATCTGCACCTTTTGCTAGGAATTACAAGCCGATCGAAGGATTGATCGTGAGATCAGGAGGAAAAAATTTAGATCAGAGGAAGCGGATCGATACACGGCTCTGAGTACCAAATGCTACGTTCCCGTAGCACCTCCCTGCGTCTCACCGGGATGTGGATCTCGAACCAAGAGGAATATCTCAGAGAGAGAGAGCTTGGAGAAGGAGAAAGGAACAGGGAGGAAAGCTTGAATAAGGAATAATATTTGTGATTACAATTCGATGCCCTCACACACACGCCAGCCACACGCTTATATGCCTAATCCACACACGCCACATGGGCTAAGCCACAAAGGCCCATTAACACACAGGTGGGCCTGGCCCAGGTCGTTGCACACAGCAACTGAATCATTTCCTACTACCGTCTTCTTATGCCATGTTTGGTTCATGCAAGTCTAAATATAGTGAGCACTTGCCCTCTGCAAGCGTCAAAATATATACTCCCCCCGTTTGGTGAAGAGTGTATGTTTGAATTTAAAATTTGTCCACAAAAGAGTGTACTTCTATCTTCCCAATGCGCTTTAAAGTAGAAAAAAATGATTTTCTCTCATCACACGGTAATCAAGACCAATAACACTCTAGACATAGTTTCCTTAATTTCTATATGCACTTAGCTCATTGGGGGTTGGATAGTTAGAGAGGAGAGAGATGGTGGCTTGCATCTTCCAATGCATATTTTACTCCACTTCATAATTTGTCCTAGAAAATTTATATGTACACTTTTCACCGGACGGAGGGAGTAGTATTCACCGAGGTGTGGTGAAGCTTTCCTGTGAGGGAATTTTGTCTTCGAAAAGGTGTGGTGGCACCCGGGGGTCCCGACACCCCATTATCTGATCGTTCACGTATGCTAGAGATTCGTGCCATGTTCTGCGGAACTGCAGAGGATTAGAAGCTGCAGTTGGCTTATCCATTCGTCGGTGCTAATGGTGGTGCCTCTAGGGACAACTAGGGCATAGAAGTAGGTCTGACCGGACATGGACAGAGTCGATAGGTCATTTCGCTGTAGTCACATGGCCACTGTTTTCTCTTGGGATAATTAATTTGGTGCCCTTAGTTGTGTCCCACTCGGCAGGTTTACCCCTAGTTTCCAAAAACACTTGTTCCTGCCCAAACCACTTTGCTCCTCTTATGCTTTTGCCCTTTGACCGTTTGACCATCAATTCAAAAATTTAATAAAAAATTCATACTAACTCAGAAAAATTCAAATAAGATATCAAAATGTTCAGAAAAGCATCACCTATATGTGCATGTCATTTTCATTCATGAAAAAAGTGTTGGCCAGTCCCCATCTTAGTTTTAGCTCAAATGATCTTAGCATGAATAGTAAAATCTAAAAAAAATCTAAAAATTCTAAAGAAAATTGGTGTGAAACTTTGACCACTGTTTTGAGTGCTTGCCAAGTTTCATGAGGGAATGACATTAATGGAAGTCGTGGCAAAAAAAACAAAAAGTAATGCTCCAAAATTTCATTTTTTTTGCCATGACTTCCATGAATGTCATTTCCTTATGAAACTTGGCAAGCACTCAAAACATTGGTCAAAGTTTGCCACCAATTTTTTTTAGAATTTTTAGAATTTTTTTAGATTTTACAGTTCATGCTAAGATCATATGAGCTAAAACTGAGATGGGGACTAGCCAACACTTTTTTCATGAATGAAAATGACATGCACATATAGGTGATGCTTTTCTGAACATTTGGATATCGTATTTGAATTTTTCTGAGTTAGTATGAATTTTTATGAAGTTTTTAAAGTGATGGTCAAACGGTCAAAGGGCAAAAGCATAAGAGGAGCAAAGTGGTTTGGGCAGGAACAAGTGTTCCCGGAAACTAGGGGTAAACCTGCCGAGTGTGACCCAACTAGGGGCATAAAATCAATTATCCCTTTTCTCTTCGCCATGCAGCGACTACCTGCTTGGGACGCGTCCTCCTGTAGCAGCTGGGGTTGTCAGGGCACTGTGTGCATGTGAATAGTTGATGTCAGAGATATCTAAGCAGCAGCATACTTTTAATGGAGAATCTTACCAGTTTTCTGTTTAGTAATCCCAATTAGTACCAATTTTACGGACTTGTAGACGAGTTTGTGTTACCTGTTTCTTTTTTGGAAATGGAGGCGTACCCCGGCCTCTTCATCATAATGATGCATGCAGCCATCTTATTAAAAGTTCACAAAATAGCACAAAGTCGTCAAAGTATTACAGCTCGCAAGTGGAGCGAAAATAAAAAAAAACCAAAGTTCATGCCGACAATCACAACCGGAATGGCAATAATAAGGATAAGCTCTCTAGACTTCTATCTTGTTATGCGACCGTCATCCGAACCGGTTGAATAAAGCCCGTGCTACCATCTCTCACTGGTTGCACCCAGTAACCAAAGGCTCCATGGATTCCATGGATTCCATAGGAGTGAGTAAGGACCACGTACGAATCCAAGCAGTAGCTTTGAAGATGATCTGCAAGAAAGTTAAATTGTTTTGTCTATTAAATATCAAATCATTCCTGCAATTTCATATAGCCCACAAAAGCGCACATATTTCAATCCGAATACGAGCCGTCGGAGTATGTTCAACCCCAGTTAACCACGATAGGTCAAAAATGCTACTAGCAAGATGTGTTACCTGTAGTTGACCGTAACTAATAGGTCAAAAATGCTACTAGCAAGATGCTTCACACGGCGTAGACTTATGACAAATAGTTACCTCCAGTAGACTTGTGCTCCACACAGGTTTGAATCCCAAACGTCGACAGTGGTCGACCAGGCTAGCAGAACGACAGAACACTTTGTGCATGTGGAGAGAAAATTTTTATGCTAAACAATATGTATCCCGCACACAGGTGCACATGGCTGAATGTGTATGTACGACGTCCTATCAGAGATGCTTCTATTTCTGTACACCTAGGCCTGCAAATCAAAACAGGATGACAGACCAGGGTATAATTCTCAACAGGATTGGCCCGTAATCTGGTAGATTATTCTCGGAAAATCCTAAACGCACAGGATTTTCATGGGGGTGGGTTCCACGATCGCACCCCATAGTGGGATAAGAAAGAGCAAAAATAAAAGAAATGACGGGAATCTGAAGAAGGATCAGCATGAAACTTGGACAAAGATCGAAGGAAGTCGACTGACAAGACAAAAAAAAAGGTGCCCGACATTTAGCAAAAGCCAAAAAGATGTGTGAAGGTGGCTGTTGGCTGCTTTTCAGTGCCTTGGAGACACCTTGTTAAGGCATGTCAACGGCGAGGTGGCGATGATAAGAAACCGTGAACACCTATGGGAGTGGACGACAGCGGGTGCCGCCTCTGGAGTCGAAGCGTCGAACACGAAGGCAAAGTCTGCTGGTGAGAAGCAGTGGACGGAGAACATGCCAGCCACCTACGGCAAGCGGTTAGAGACTGCCGCTACAGTACAACAACGCCATCCTCAGCCTGTTGCCGGTCCGGAGAGTGCATGTTTACTGGTGTCCGTGTGAGTATGATCCATAGAGCAGCCACGCTGCTGATTATCTCATCTTTGCTTAATTTTGATGTAATTATATGTTTTTCTCTCGGTTACACTTGCCAACTACAATTTGAGTTTGGCGCTGGCAGTGCTACGGCAGACGCAAGGCAAATTTGACAATTTTAACCTCGGGACGAAATCAGTTCACAGAGTGAACTGCCCGTGAAACTATTTTCACGTCCCTGACCTTTTTTGTAGCGCCCGCCACGCAGGCGCCACACCCTACTATGCAGCGCTGTCGGGGCGTCTCTCTGCGGCCACGAGCACCTATGGGGCAGGGGGCCCCTTCTAGTCCGGCAAGGGGGCGGAGGGCGTGCGCAGAGCGGATCGAGGTCGAGCGCGCGGGGGAGACGGGCGATTTTTACCCAGCTTCGGGGCTCTCCGGAGAGATAAAACCCCTACTGCTGCCTTGTGTTTGTATATGTTCTTGCTCGAGAACGCGAGCGTATGGTGGTGTTTGGATCTACGAACGGCGGAACCCTTGTGTGGAAAAGTTCCGAACCGCCCAACCCCTTCTACGTGCGCATGGGCCTCCCTTTTATAGTCTGAAGGGGGCACCCACAGATGGCAGCGTAGGAAGAGGGGGTAAAAGAGTAAAAACGCAGGTTGGTACAACGGTGTCCCCTACCTAACTCTGACGGCAGGGGACAAGGGCATTTAATGCCCGTCCGGTCGCCCCAACAGTGCAAAGAAACGACTGTTAGGTGTGCCACCGGTTGCCACGATGGCCTCCTTGTCAGCTCCGCCACCTCGCTCCAAGATGGCTGTGCGGCGCCGCCACGTGCTCTGGGGTGGCCACGAGTGACACGTTGTTGGATGCGCTGGAGTTTGGGTGCAGGGTGGCAGCCTTGCCGCGGCAAGCGCCTTTGCCATGCCCTTTCTTGTTGCGCCGCAAGCTTGCGGCCGCTGGCCTTGCCGGGACGCACGGGGCGTCGCGGCAAGTTCCTCTGGAGCGCCTTGGTTGGCCTTCCCGGCAAGCTCCTCTTGCCGGGCCTTTGTCTTCCCCGACAAGCCTCTTTTGTCGGGATCTTTGTCTTCTCAGTTGACACTTTGTTCTTGAATGGCAGTAATAGGAAATGACGGAGGGTCTTGGCGGGCGCCCGACAAGCCTTGCCGCGGGGCGCTGCGACTGCCCGTGCACAAGTTCGGGGTACTAAGGTATCCCCTACTTTAGTACACCGACAGAAGCCCCCGGGCCTGGGCCATACACGGTGCCGAGCGCTGTTGGGCCAGGCCCAAAACAGTGCACGGGCACGCGCGGCCTGGGTCCACACATAATCGGACTCCGTGTCCACCGCGTCCTCCCGCAACGGCACGCGTCGATTGCGGCGTCGTGGGAGGCGTGGGTAGTGCGCGCTATTTTCAAGGCGTCCATCCCTGTGATCACGGGGCAGGGTGAGGTCACTTCATATGTCGCCCCGGCTTCTCCTCCCCGCCACGCGGCTCTCATGCGCGTGGGGTCGCGGGCGATGAAGGTGGGAAACCGAGCCGTCACGGGCGGAGGTGGTGGGTCGGCCCTGCCTCCGCTTCTCCCGTGCTCGGTTGGCTGAGCGGGGCGGCCGAGCCCCACCTCGCTCCTTAAAAAGGTGCGGAAGGGGAGCGCAAAAATCCCGCACTTCCTCCTCTTCTCCTTTCTTCAACTTCTGCTCCTCTTCCTCTCACCCGCCATGGAGGAAGGGAACCCTGGTCCTTCATCTGTGGCGGCAAGGGTCGCCACCAGGCAGCGCGCCTCTCCCTATCCCGCGCCAGTGGTGGCGGAGCCAGCCACGAGGGGAAGAGGGAGGGGGCGAGGTCGTGGGTGAGGTCGAGTGCGTGGTCGGAGCGCTCGGGGAAGAGGCGGCCGGGGTGGTACGCCACCCCCGCCTCCGCCGGCAGCTCCTCTCCTCGAGGCGGTCCACACCGGGACGATCCCGGGAGTTCTTCGCTGCTGCGCTGGCACCTCGTTGTCGCCTCCGTCTTCCGCCCCGCTTATGAAGCGCGATGGAGCCGGACCTACCGAGATGATGGAATTGCGCATGAGGGGCTGTGGGATCAGCTGCACGCGCGAGTTAGTGTCGATCCCAGCCCCGGCGTGATGTATTTCGATCGAGGGTGGAAGACGTCGCCCGCATCCATAGCTTGACGGCGGGGTTCACCTCCATTTTAAGTTAATGGAGGGCGAAGCCGCCGCCAAGGTCTTCGGGACTCCGCACCCGGCGAGATGTTGCGTGGACAGCTCCTCCGATAGCGAAGACTCCTCGAGCGAGAGTGACGAGGAGGAGAGCGACAGCGACGACGAGGACGGCGGTGGGTCCGACTAGGCGTCGGCCGTCGCCTCGCGCGCCACCGGCGACCCCATCATCCGGGTCGCCGGCCTTCTGAACTCCCCGGGGTCGTCTCCTTGGGCGGCTGGCGTAGGGAGGCTGCGGAAGAGGAAGAGGGGTGGCGGCAAGGCCATCAAGTCGGAGTACGAGGGCGTGGCGCCCTCGACAGCATGCTGACGTCCTGCCGCCCCGTCTTCGAGCTCGCTCGGCGCCTGCCTCCGCCAAGCCCCTGGCCGGCCCCCGGGATGTTCTCTTGGTGTCTTCTGGCACCCGTAGCTCACCTAGGCGCCCCTTTTGCCCTTCCCGGCAAACTTCTCTTGCCGGGATCTTCTTGACGTACCTCCTGAAGAGAGAAACAGGAGAGGGATTATGGGCATCTTATCTTTTTTTTTTAATTTGTAAGCCTTCGGGCCTTAGCTGCATTTAAAACTTGCAATCCTCTCTTTCATGTTTTTCATCCTCTATGGACTTGTACTGAAATGGGATGTTTTTTTAATGAAAAGAGGGGAATGCTTGCCGGGTTATATCCTTTACTTGATTTCGTGCCTTGTATGTTTCCCCCCTACGCTATGAGGGAACTTGCCGGTGCAAGCACACTTGCCGAAAGTGAACATCAAGCAGCCACCTGGCGGTGCTTGTCTCCGCAAGAAACCTTGTCGGGTCGATTCAAACAAGACTTGTATTGTTGAGCGGACTCGAAAAAAAATCAAGGGCGCAACTTGACCGCGAGTCGATTCCTCTGCGCATAGGTTTCCCATACAAGGCACGCTCGTTTGAGGACGCGGCCTCGCATTCCCCAGTCCATAAGAGGATGCATGATGAGGGATGAAAACCTTATCTATCACAGCCCCCGGCGACTCTGGCTTGCCGGGGGTGAATCTTGGTATTTGCAGCCCCCGGCAACTCTGGCTTGCCGGGGCCCAGGTGCCGGTGCGCCTTTCTTTGTCCTTGTCGCTGACGTCGCAGCCCCCGGGGACCCTGGCTTGCCGTGAAGGAATCTTGGTACTCGCAGCCCCTAGCAACACCGGTTGGCCGGGGCCCAGGTGCTAGTGCGCCCTTCTGCTCTTTCCTTGTCGCTGTTATTTCAGTCATGAGAATAACTTAGATAGCGCCGTAATAAGTTACTTTTTGTAACGTAACTTTATGTTGGGCAATGCAATGCTATGTTTCACCCTTTGTATGTTTATACTCTACGCTTTTAGGGGTCTTGCCAGTGCATACACGCTTGCTGAGTGCGGAACATCAGCAGCCCGTTGGCGGTGTTGCCTCCGGCAAGAAACCTCGTCGGGCTAGTTGCAGCGCGCTTTCATTGTTGAGCGGACTCGGAAACAAATCAAGGGTGCAACTTAGCCACGAGTCGGCTCCTCCGCGCACAAGTTTCTCATACAAAGGACATCCCACGGCCATGCTTGCTACGTTACATCCTTTACCCCATCACATCCCTTGTATGTTTTTACCCTACGCTTTTAGGAAACTTGCCGGCGCTAACACACTTGCTGAGTGCGGAACATCAGCAGAACGCTGGCGGTGCTGTCTCCGGCAAGAAACCTTGTCGGGCCAGTTGCAGCGCACTTGTATTGTTGAGCGGACTCGAAACAAAGCAAGGGCGCAACTTAACCACGAGTTGGTTCCCCCGCGCACAGGTTTTCCATACAAGGCACGAACGTTCAAGGAATATAACATAGAAATTTAAAACTGAAAGTGTTCTCAGACTCAAACTTGGGCGATTTAGCTTTTTCTTCTTCGCGCTTGGCAGGCACTCCTCCCTTGTACGTTTTCACCCTCACGCCAGTGGAAACCGCGGTGCAAACACACTTGCCGAAGTCGCGGAACATCAAGAGTCCATGGGCGGTGTTGCCTCCGCAAGAAAAACTCGTCGGGCTAGTTGCAGCGTGCTTTCATCGTTGAGCGGACTCGAAACAAAGCAAGGGCGCAACTTAGCCACGATTCGACCCCCTTTGCGCACAGGCTTTTCATACAAGGTATGGTCCTTCAAGGAATGTGACTCAAAAGTTTGGAGCTGAGTGCTCTCTTTGCTCTACTGGCCGGTGGGGCTCGATGGTGCGTCCTCGACGGCGGCGCAGCACTCCGGAGAGGTGCGCTTGCCGGAGTTGGCACCAGAGCTGTTCTTGTCGGGCTTAGTCTTTGGCAGAACTACCTTTACCTTCTTGCTCTTGCCGGTGGAGCTCGATGGTGCGTCCTCGACGGCAGCGCAGCACTCCGGAGAGGTGCACTTGCCGGAGTGGGCATCAGAGCTGCTCTTGCCGGACTTGGCATTCTTCTTCCTCCGGGGAGCTTCAGCAGCAAGTGGCTTGCGCCAACTGCGGCTCGCCGCTTCCTAAGATATCTTGTCGGTGCAGATAAGTGCGCCCTTCTTGTCACCTTGGACAGAAATGACACTTATCGGACCTGCATCTTGAGCACATTGTAGGCGAGGAGAGGTCGACATGAACTTGGCGAAGGCCTGGCGGCCTAGTATCCCATTGTAGGGCAATGGGAAATCAGCAACATCAAACGTGACCCTCTCGTCACGAAATTCAGCTCGCGCCAAACGCCATCGGGCAATGTGATCTTCCCTTCGCTTGCTCCTTCCCGGATTTATCCCTTGAAAGGTACCAGTTTCTTCGAGCTCATTGTCGGGGATCCGAGCTTCTTGAGCACCGCGGAGGAAATCAGATTCAGGCCGGCCCGCCGCCAACCAACATCTTCGTGACCTTGAGGTTGCGGATTGTTGGTGAGACCAAGATCGGCAAGCACCGACCGCAGTGATGCGATCAGGGTGATCCTCAACATCGAAGACGATGGGCGGCTGGACCACTTCAGAGGCTTGCGCGACTCGACGGACGGCTTCGCAAGGCTCACTTCGCACCCACCGCTTGAGTTGGCGGTGCGAGGTGTGCGAGAGGCACCGCCCGATGCACAACACCTCTGTTCTTCAAACTCTTGGTCATCAGTCTCATCTTCCTCCATCTCATCATCCTCATCTTCATCTTCGCCCTGTCGCGCCACGGGAGGCTGTCTCCTTGCCGCTGCTTGGCCTTACCATGATGCCCTCCCGGGCGGGAAGCTTCTTGCCGGATCCTCCGCCAGCTCCTTGGGCTCTCTCCTTGTCGCGCGCCAGACTCAGCTTTCAGAGTCCGCCATCCGCTCGACTTTTTGCAGGTTTGGAGATCATGGCCCTTGGTGCGGTGGATCTTGCAATACCGCTTGCCGAGCCATCCCGCTTGCTTGGCTACCACAGCCTCGCCGAGTCATCGCTTTGGTCTTGTCGGAGCCGCCTCCGCTGCCGGAATGCTCGACAGCTAGCACATCCTTAGCCTTTCTCTTCCTGTTGTTCCGCCTCTGGTTCTTCCTCGCCGGAGTGGCATGCTCACTGTCAGATCCTTCTGCTCCCGCGGTCTCTCCGGGGATTTTCCTCCCCTCCTCAGCCCGTGCACACTTGTCGGCCGAGCATAAAGCTTGTCGACATCTTCGATCTTGCACATCGCCATCTCCTCCATCTCATCCTGCGTTACGCGACGTTTCGTGGAACGCGCCGATAACCGCGGCAGGGTGGACGCCCGATGTTGCGCCGCACCTGGCTGAACCTCAGATGTATTTGCGCAGGGCTCTCCTCCTTCGACGAGCAGATGCAGACGCTTCTCTCGCCATGGGGTTTGTGGTCACCGTGAAGGCGCCGACAAACCGATGACACAGGTCCGCCCATGAAGAGATAGAGCCGTCCGCAAGTGCATGAGCCAAGATCTCGACGTTGGGCTTGAGCACCAGCGGAAGTAGTTGGCGAGATCTTCTCGCCGCGTCCTCCGCAGCTCGCACCGCGATGGTGTAGATGCCGAGAACTCGACGGATGTATCCTGCCATCATACTCTCGGCACGCCGGGCTTGAAGTTCTTGCTATCGACCACCGGACTTGCCGCAACTCATGGGTGAATGCAGGCAACCTGCCGCGATACGGCAAGTCGCCGTTCTTCGGGCGATGCATATCGACAAGGCCCAGCCGCTGGTCGATTGACGCCGCGCTTCTTCGCGCCGATGCGAAAAGGGCGGCTCTTCGCGTTGCCGCTTCTTGGAGAACGTGGCGTTGATCGCGGGCGGTTCGCTGGGTCCGACGACGCGGTGGAGTCGGCGCAAAGTTGGCTCCGACGAGCCGGGCGACTCGCCTTCGGGCTGGGAGTGCACGGAGGTGGCATCCCCCGGTCTTGCCGGCATCGGCTGCGCTCGGGCGCTTTGCCGGGCCCGGCGCTTCGGTTGTTGGGCTTGTCGCCGATGGCGGCCGATGAGGCTGTAAATGGTCATCCTCCGCCGCCAATCTTGTGTGGCGCCGAGGGTAATCTAGAAGCACCGGGCTCGGGCCAGCACTTCTCCGCATCTTGGGTGGCGGTGGCGACGAAGCGGCGCGAGGAGCGGATGTGCTCGGACTTCCCTAACTGGATTGAAGGAGCAACACCCGTCCGGCGATCAGACTCACTCGCGCCAAAGATGTTTGGCGCAGCATGCTGGTCTCGAACGCCCCGCGACCCACCAGCTTGGCCTTGCTCCAACGCGAGCACGGTGCTAGGAGTGTAGGGGAACGTAGTAATTTCAAAAAATTTCCTACGCACACGCAAGATCATGGTGATGTATAGCAACGAGAGGGGAGAGTGTTGTCTACGCACTCGTGAGACCGGGTTTAAAGCGATCACAACGTAGAGGAAGTAGTCGACGATCTCCTCGCGATCCGACCGATCCCGCGCCCGTTATTCGGCGCCCCAGTTCTTGACACACGACAGCTCGATGACGCCTCGGCTCCAATCCAAGAGAGCTTCAGGAGGAGAGTTTCACAAGACGACGGCGCAGGACTATCTTGATGTTCTATCGCGCAGGCTTCGCCTAAGCTTTTATGCACGATATGACCGAGGTGGAATATGGTGGAGGGGGCACCGACACGGCTAAGGAACGATCCGTAGATCAACTTGTGTGTTCTAGGGTGCCCCTGCCCCGTGATATAAAGGAGCAGGGGGGGGCGGCCGGCCAAGAGGAGGCGCGCAGGAGTCCTACTCCCTCCGGAGTAGGATTCCTCCAATCCTAGTTGGAATAGGATACACCGGAGGGGAAGAGAGAGAGGGGCCGACTCCACCTTCCTAGTCCTAGTAGGACTAGGGAAGGGGAGGCGCTGCCACCTAGGGTGGCCCTTTCTCCTTTCCACTAAGGCCCACTATTGCCCATATAGTTCCTGGGGTTCCGTAACCTCCCTGCACTCGAGAATTTCGATTTCACTCGGAACCATTCCAACTCCAAATATAGGCTTCCAATATATCAATCTTTATGTCTCGACCATTTCGAGACTCTCGTCATGTCCGTGATCACATCCGGACTCAACTTCTTCGGTACATCAAAATACATAAACTCATAATATAACCGCCATCGAAACCTTAAGCGTGCATGGACCCTACGGTTCGAGAACAATGTAGACATGACCGAGACACGCCTCTCGTCAATAATCAATAGCGGGACCTGGATGCCCATATTGGCTCCTACATATTCTACGAAGATCTTTATCGGTCGATCCGATAACAACATACATTGTTCCTTTGTCATCGGTATGTTACTTGCCCGAGATTCGATCGTCGGTATCCAATACCTAGTTCAATCTCGCTACAGCAAGTCTCTTTACTCGCTCCGTAATGCATCATCTCACAGCTAACTCATTAGTTGTAATGCTTGCAAGGCTTAAGTGATGTGTATTACCGAGAGGGCCCAGAGATACCTCTCCGACAATCGGAGTGACAAAACCTAATCTCGAAATATGCCAACCCAACATCCGCCTTTGGAGACACCTGTAGTACTCCTTTATAATCACCCGCCACGTTGTAGACGCTTGGTAGTACCCAAAGTGTTCCTCCGTAAATGGGAGTTGCATAATCTCATAGTTATAGGAACATGTATAAGTCATGGATAAAAGCAGAGCAACATACTAAACGATCGTGTGCTAAGCTAATGGAATGGGTCATGTCAATCGATCATTCAACTAATGATGTGACCCTGTTAATCAAATAACAAATCTTTGTTCATGGTTAGGAAACATAACCATCTTTGATTAACAAGCTAGTCAAGTAGAGGCATACTAGTGACACTGCTTGTCTATATATTCACATATGTATTATGTTTCCGGTTAATACAATTCTAGCATGAATAATAAACATTTATCATGATATGAGGAAATAAATAATAACTTTATTATTGCCTCTAGGCATATTTCCTTCAGCCTCCCACTTGCACTAGAGTCAATAATCTAGATCACATCACCATGTGATTAACATCGATAGTTCACATCATCATGTGATTAACACCCATAGTTCACATCGCCATGTGATCAACACCCAAAGGGTTTACTAGATTCAGTAATCTAGTTCACATCACTATGTGATTAACACCCAAAGAGTACTAAGGTGTGATCATGTTTTGCTTGTGAGAGAATCTTAGTCAACGGGTCTTTCACATTCAGATCCGTTATGTATTTTGCAATTTTCTATGTCTACAATGCTCTGCACAGAGCTACTTTAGCTAATTTCTCCCACTTTCAATTTGTATCTAGATCGAGACTTAGAGTCATCCAGATCGGTGTCAAAACTTGCATCGATGTAACCCTTTACGACAAACCTTTTGTCACTTCCATAATCGAGAAACATATCCTTATTCCACTAAGGATAATTTTGACCATTGTCGATGATCTACTCCTAGATCACTATTGTACTCCCTTGCTAAACTCAAGGCAGGGTATACAATAGATCTGGTACACAAGATGGCATACTTTATAGAACCTATGGCCAAGGCATAGGGAATGACTTTCATTCTCTTTCTATCTTCCGCCGTGGTCGGGTTTTGAGTCTTACTCAATTTCACACCTTGTAACACGTGCAAGAACTCTTTCTTTGATCGTCCCATTTTGAACTACTTCAAAATCTTGTCAAGGTATGTACTCATTGAAAAACTTATCAAGCATCTTGATCTATCTCTATAGATCTTGATGCTCAATATGTAAGCAGCTTCACCGAGGTCTTTCTTTGAAAAACTTCTTTCAAACACTCCTTTATGCTTTGCAGAATAATTCTACATTATTTCCGATCTACAATATGTCATTCACATATACTTATCAGAAATAATGTAGTGCTCCCACTCACTTTCTAGTAAATACAGGCTTCACCATAAGTATGTACAAAACTATATGCTTTGATCAACTCATCAAAGCGTATATTCCAACTCCGAGATGCTTGCACCAGTCCATAGATGGATCGCTGGAGATTGCACACTTTGTTAGCTTCCTTTGGATCGAAAAAACCTTCTGGTTGCATCATATACAACTCTTCCTCCAGAAAACCATTCAGGAATGCAGTTTTTACATCCATTTGCCAAATTTCATAAATTGTGGCAATTGCTAACATGATTCGGATAGACTTAAGCATCGCTACAGTTGAGAAAATCTCATTGTAGTCAACATCTTGAACTTTGTCGAAAACCTTTTTGCAACAAGTCGAGCTTTGTAGATAGTAACACTACTATCCACGTCTGTCTTCCTCTTGAAGATCCATTTATTTTCTATGGTTTGCCGATCATCGGGCAAATCCATCAAAGTCCATACTTTGTTCTCATACATGGATCATATCTCGATTTCATGGCCTCAAACCATTTTGCGGAATCTGGGCTCATCATCGCTTCCTCATAGTTCGTAGGTTTGTCATGGTCAAGTAACACGACCTCCGTAACAGGATTACCGTACCACTCACTGTGCGGATCTCACTGCTTTTACCTACGAGGTTCGGTAGTAACTTGATCTCAAGTTTTATGATCATCATCATTAACTTCCTCACTAATTGGTGTAGGTGTCACAGAACCAATTTCGTGATGAACTACTTTCCAATGAGGGAACAGGTACAGTTACCTCATCAAGTTTTACTTTCCTCCCACTCACTTCTTTCGAGAGAAACTCCTTCTCTAGAAAGGATCCATCTTAAGCAACGAATATCTTGCCTACGGATCTGTGATAGAAGGTGTACCCATCAATTTCCTTTGGGTATTCTATGAAGACGCACTTCTCCGATTTGGGTTCGAGCTTATCAGGATGAAACTTTTTCACATAAGCATCGCAACTCCAAACTTTAAGAAACGACAACTTGGTTTCTTGCTAAACCACAGCTCATATAGTGTCGCCTCAACGGATTTAGATGGTGCCCTATTTAACGTGAATGCAATCTGTCTCTAATGCATAATCCCAAAACGATATTGGTAAATCGGTAAGAAACATCATAGATTGTACTATATCCAATAAAGTACGGTTATGACGCTCGACACACCATTATGATCTGGTGTTCCGGTGGCATGAATTTGTGAAACTATTCCACATTGTTTTAATTGAAGACCAAACTCAGAACTTAAATATTTGTCCTCGCGATCAAATCGAGAAACCTTATTTTCTTGTCACGATGATTTTTCCACTTCACTCTAAAATTCTTTGAACCTTTCAACTATTTCAGACTTATGTTTCATCAAGTAGATATACCCATATCTGCTCAAATCATCTGTGAAGGTCGAAAATAACGATACCCGCCATGAGCCTTAACACTCATTGGATCGCAATCGTATGTATTATTTCCAATAAGTCAGTTGCTCGCTCCATCGTCCGAGAACGGAGTCTTAGTCATCTTGCCCATGAGGCATGGTTCGCAAGCATCAAGTGATTCATAATCAAGTGATTCCAAAATCCCATCAACATGGAGTTTCTTCATGCGCTTTACACCAATATGACATAAACGGCAAGTGCCACAAATAAGTTGCACTATCATTATTAACTTTGCATCTTTTGGTTTCAATATTATGAATATGTGTATCACTACGATCGAGATCCAATGAACCATTTTCATTGGGTGTGTAACCATATAAGGTTTTATTCATGTAAATGTAACAACAGTTTATTCTCTTACTTAAATGAATAACCGTATTGCAATAAACACGATCAAATCATATTCATGCTCAACGCAAATACCAAATAACATTTAGTTAGGTTCAACACTAATCCCGAAAGTATAGGGAGTGTGCGATGATGATCATATCAATCTTGAAACTACTTTCAACACACATCGTCACTTCACCCTTAACTAGTTTCTGTTTATTCTGCAACTCCCGTTTCGAGTTACTACTCTTAGCAACTGAACCAGTACCGAAGGGTTGCTATAAACACTAGTAAAGTACACATCAATAACATGTATATCAAATATACCTTTGTTCACTTTGCCATCCTTCTTATCCACCAAATATTCAGGGCATTTTCGCCCAAAGGACCATTTCCTTTGCAGAAGGTAAGCACTTTCGGTTTCAGAGCTTTGGTCCAGCTTTGAGCTTCTTCACGGAGTGACAACTTGCTTGTCTTTCCACTTGAAGTTCCCTTTCTTTCCTTTGCCCTTTCTTGAAACTAGTGGTCTTGTCAATCATCAACACTTGATGCTCTTTCTTGATTTCTACATTCATCGATTTCAACATCACGAAGAACTCGGGAATCATTTTCATCATCCCTTGCATACTATAGTTCATCACGAAGTTCTACTAACTTGGTGATGGTGACTAGAGAATTCTGTCAATCACTATCTTATCTCGAAGATTAACTCCCACTTGATTCAAGCGATTGTAGTACCTGCATAATCTGAGCACATGCTCACTAGTTGAGCGATTCTCCTCCATCTTTTAGCTATAGAACTTGTTGAAGACTTCATATCTTCAACTCGGTATTTGCTTGAAATATTAACTTCAACTCCGAACATCTCATATGGTCCATGACGCTCAAAACGCCTTTGAAGTCCCGATTCTAAGCTGTTAAGCATGGTGCACTTAAACTATCAAGTAGTCATCATATTGAGCTAGCCAAACGCTCATAACGCTTGCATCCGCTTCCCGCAATAGGTCCGCTACCTAGCGGTGCATTAAGGACATAATTCTTTTCGTGCAGCAATGAGGATAAACCTCCGATCACGGATCGAATCCGCATCATTGCTACTAACATTTTTCAACACAATTTTCTAGGAACATATCAAAACAAACATATGAAAGCAACTACGCAAGCTATTGATCTTACAACATAATTTGCAAAATACTACCAGACTAATTCATGATAAATTTAAGTTCAATTAATCATATTACTTAAGAACTCCCACTTAGACAGACATCTCTAGTCATCTAAGTGATCACGTGATCCAAATCAACTAAACCATAACCGATCATCACGTGAGATGGAGTAGTTTTCAATGGTGAACATCTTATGTTGATCATATCTACTATATGATTCATGCTCGACCTTTCGGTCTCCGTGTTCCGAGGCCATATCTCGCATATGCTAGGCTCGTCAAGTTTAAACTCGAGTATTCTGCGGTGCAAAACTGGCTTGCACCCGTTGTAGATGGACGAGAGCTTATCACACCCGATCATCACATGGTGTCCGGGCACGATTTAACTTTGGCAACGGTGCATACTCAGGAGAACACTTCTTGATAATTTAGTGAGAGATCATCTTATAATGCTACCGCCAATCAAAGCAAGATAAGATGCATAAAGGATAAACATCACATGCAATCAATATAAGTGATATGATATGGCCATCATCATCTTGTGCTTGTGATCTCCATCTCCGAAGCACCGTCGTGATCACCATCGCCACCGGCGCGACACCTTAATCTCCATCGTAGCATCGTTGTCGCCTCGCCAATCTTATGCTTTACGATCGTCGCTACCGCTTAGTGATAAAGTAAAGCATTACAGTATGCATTGCATTTCATACAATAAAGCGACAACCATATGGCTCCCCGCCATTGCCGATAACTTCGGTTACAAAACATGATCATCTCATACAATAAAATATAGCATCACGCCTTGACCATATCACATCACAACATGCCCTGCAAAAACAAGTTAGACGTCCTCTACTTTGTTGTTGCAAATTTTACGTGGCTGCTACGGGCTTAAGCAAGAACCAATCTCACCTACGATCAAAACCACAACGATATTTCGTCAAATAGACTCCGTTTTAACCTTCTCAAGGACCGGCGAGCCACACTCGGTTCAACTAAAGTGAGAGAGAGACACCCGCCAGTCACCTTTAAGCAACGAGTGCTCAGAGCGGTGAAACCAGTCTCGCAGAAGCGCACGCGTAATGTCGGTCCGGCCGCTTCATCTCACAATACCGCTGAACCAAAGTATGACATGCTGGTAGGTAGTATGACTTGTATCGCCCACAACTCACTTGTGTTCTACTCGTGCAAAACATCAAACCATAAAAACCTAGGCTCGATGCCATCAGAGGGGAACGAGTAATTTCAAAAATTTCCTACGCACACGCAAGATCATGGTGATGTATAGCAACGAGAGGGAGAGTGTTGTCTCTACGCTCGTGAGACCAAGCGAAGCGATCACAACGTAGAGGAAGTAGTCGACGATCTCCTCGCGATCCGACCGATCCCGCGCCACATTTCGGCGCCCGAGTTCTTGACACACGACAGCTTGATGACGCCTCGGCTCCAATCCAAGAGAGCGGGGAGGAGAGTTTCACAAGACGACGGCATGGTGACGATCTTGATGTTCTACGGCGCAGGCTTCGCCTAAGCTTTATGACGATATGACCGAGGTGGAATATGGTGGAGGGGGCACCGACACGGCTAAGGAACGATCCGTAGATCAACTTGTGTGTTCTAGGGTGCCCCCTGCCCCGTGATATAAAGGAGCAGGGGGGGGGCCGGCCGGCCAAGAGGAGGCGGCCAGGAGTCCTACTCCTCCGAGTAGGATTCCCTCCAATCCTAGTTGGAATAGGATTCACCGGAGGGGAAAGAGAGAGGGGTCGCCCACCTTTCCTAGTCCTAGTAGGACTAGGGAAGGGGAGGCGCTGCCACCTAGGGCAGGCCCTTTCTCCTTTCCACTAAGGCCCACTATTGCCCATATAGTTCCTGGGGTTCCAGTAACCTCCTGTATCTGTAGAATTTCGATTTCACTCGGAACCATTCCAACTCCAAATATAGGCTTCCAATATATCAATCTTTATGTCTCGACCATTTCGAGACTCCTCGTCATGTCCGTGATCACATCCGGGACTCAACTTCTTCTTGGTACATCAAAATACATAAACTCATAATATAACCGCCATCGAAACCTTAAGCGTGCGGACCCTACGGTTCGAGAACAATGTAGACATGACCGAGACACGCCTCGTCAATAATCAATAGCGGACCTGGATGCCCATATTGGCTCCTACATATTCTACGAAGATCTTTATCGGTCGACCAAGATAACAACATACGTTGTTCCCTTTGTCATCGGTATGTTACTTGCCCGAGATTCGATCGTCGGTATCCAATACCTAGTTCAATCTCGCTACGGCAAGTCTCTTTACTCGTTCCGTAATGCATCATCTCACAGCTAACTCATTAGTTGTAATGCTTGCAAGGCTTAAGTGATGTGTATTACCGAGAGGGCCCAGAGATACCTCTCCGACAATCGGAGTGACAAAACCTAATCTCAAATATGCCAACCCAACATCTGCCTTTGGAGACACTGTAGTACTCCTTTATAATCACCCGATTCGTTGTGACGCTTGGTAGTACCTAAAGTGTTCCTCCGATAAACGGAGTTGCATAATCTCATAGTTATAGGAACATGTATAAGTCATGGATAAAAGCAGTAGCAACATACTAAACGATCATGTGCTAAGCTAATGGAATGGGTCATGTCAATCGATCATTCAACTAATGATGTGACCTCGTTAATCAAATAACAAATCTTTGTTCATGGTTAGGAAACATAACCATCTTTGATTAACAAGCTAGTCAAGTAGAGGCATACTAGTGACACTGCTTGTCTATATATTCACACATGTATTATGTTTCCGTTAATACAATTCTAGCATGAATAATAAACATTTATCATGATATGAGGAAATAAATAATAACTTTAATATTGCCTCTAGGGCATATTTCCTTCAAGGAGCACCGGGGCATTGTCGACCCTGCACCTCCTAGGAAGGGTGTGGTGTCTGCACGGTCGCCGACGCTTGCGGGGCCTTGTTTTTGGACTTGGTGACGACGTGAGTCCCACCGTCGGCGCCTCGCTCCTCCGCCTGGCGTCCACTCCACCGCCTGCTTGTTCGGGCGGTGGTGGTAGAATCGATGCAGAGGAGCGCCACCTCCAAGGCTTCTTCTTTGGTGGCATGTTGATGAAGGCGTTGATGTAGCGCATGAGACCGTGATCGATGCTCACGACCTCGACGCACTCCCTACTCGGGCGCGCTAAAGATATCGGGCGCTCTTCACGGCCACGAGCACCTATGGGGCAGGGGGCCCTTCTAGTCCGGCAAGGGGCGGAGGGCGGCGCAGAGTGGATCGAGGTCGAGCGCTGGGGAGACGGCGATTTTACCCAGCCGGGGCTCTCAGAGAGATAAAACCCCATCGCTGCCTTGTGTTTAGATATGTTCTTGCTCGAGAATGCGAAGCGATGGTGGTGTTTGGATCTACGAACGGCTGAACCCTTGTGTGGAAAAGTTCGAATCGCCTAACCCCTTCTACGCGCATGGGCCTCCCTTTTATAGTCTCAAGGGGCACCCACAGTGGCAGCGTGGGAAGAGGGGGTAAAAGAGTAAAAACGCAGGTTGGATAACAAGTGTCCCTACCTATCTCTCGACGGGGGGACAAGGGCATTTAATGCCCGTCCGGTCGCCTCTAACAAAGGCAAAGAAACGATCGTTAGGTGTGCCACCGTTGCCACGATGGCCTCCTCGTCAGCTCCGCCGCCACCTTGTTCAAGATGGCTGTGTAGCGCCCGCCACGTGCTCCCGGGTGGCCCCTGGAGTGACACGTTGCTGGATGCGCTGGAGTTTGGGTGCAGGGTGGCAGCCTTGCAGCTGCAAGCGCCTTGCCGTGGCCCTTCTTCTTTGTTGCGCAAGCAAGCTTGCGGCCGCCGGCCTTTTGGGACGCACGGGCGCCGCTGCAAGTTCCTCGAGCGCTTTGTTATTTTCCCGCAAGCTCCTCTTGCCGGGGCCTTTGTCTTCTTAATCGATACTTTGTTCTTGAATGGCAGTAATAGGAAACCGGAGGGTCTTGGCGGGCGCCCGGCAAGCCTTGCCGCGGGGTGCTGCGACTGCCCGTGCACAAGTTTGGGGTACTAAGGTACCCCCTACTTTAGTACACCGACAAGCGCCTACCTCTGGGGCGTTGCACACGTGTCCACCGTGGCAGCCCCTGGGCCCGCACCCAGCAGCGCAGCGCCTCAGAGCTAGGCGCCACACATTTAAAGTGCAGCGCATGGCGCTCGGGCGCTGCACTGTGACTTATCCAGCCACTCGGCTGGCCCCCCTCCCCCACTCCCCCCACCCCAGACCTGAGCTTTGCCCCCTCTCTCCCCCTCTCAAATCATTTCCCAAATCTTGCAAATTTGGCGAATTTGTCCGTGGATTTCGAAGTCAAACCCTCCCTCAAGGTAATCTTCTCCAATCCCCTTGTTTTGATCCAAGTAATGTTATCATTTTGCTCATTTGTTGCTAGTTTGGGAAAACCCTAGTTTTGTTTGGATCTAGAGATTTGCATGGAGATGTGAGATGTTTGTTTGCCAATTTCCTATGATTAGGCTTTGTTAGTATGTTAGGGTTATTCTTATGGGTGTTCTTATGTTGATGCTAGGGTTAGGTTTAGGGCTAGGGTTATGGTTAGGGTTAGGGTTAGGGTTGTTGTTTGATATATATTTTAGGGTTTGTATTCCTTGTTAATCCTTGGATTAATACTCATGGAAGCAATGTTACGTTGTGTTGTTTGAATGCTTATAGGGATGCGAAGAACATGTGTGTTTGTTCATCATGGGGACAAAGACGCCTTCTTGAAAGGCAATATTGAACCGGACCCGGATGAGCTTGACATGGTGTTTGATAGTAGTCCTAGCTATGTGGAGCTGTTGCAATAAGTGAGGAAAGATTTGAATTGGATGGACCCTAGTGATATCATTGAGTTGGTGGGAAGGCATAATGTAGGTTTTGGAATGCACATCCGTTGGAAGACAATGCGTGTCAACTGGGAGCAACGTTGGGTTGCATACAAGGAAACGGTGGCCGAATCACTAGACAAGACTCTTGAGTTATTTGCAATGAAGAAGGTCGATTCAAGGTTGCATCTGGACTTGAACCGGAACCCCTCCCTTTGGTTGCTAGTAGCCCCCCACCCTTGAAGCGATATGAAATTCTTGAACCTCTTTTGACCCAAGAAGTGAGGCCAACATTGAGCCCGTTTACAAGCAACCAAGATGAAGCTTTGCAAGAGGAGAATGATGAGTATGCAGACGATGACAATGAAGTTGATCTCCATGACAACAATGTGGGTGATCTCGACAAATATCATTTGCAAGAGACAATGGACCATTCCATCCCTTTTTCCCGTGCATATGCATCGGACTCGGATGACGATGGTCCCGAAGAACAAGTTGATGCGGAGGGGTTCACGGTGAAGAAGGCCGAAGCTTTCGAGAAGGTATTTGGTCGGGATCATCGGATTACATTGTTCAAGGATGTTAGTCTCGCGGATGAAGCCGTGGTAGATGGTGGCCAATGTATATCTTTTGGGGTTAGGCCAAGCTCTAACCGTGATTTGGGAGATGACAAGAACCGGATTGCAAAAGGTCTAAGTTTGAAACCTTCTTGGAATTGAAGATGTGGCTCGACAACTACTCGGTTACGCATTATCGTCCACACAAGGTGGTGCACTCGGACGTCAATGTGCGCTACACGGTTGCATGTGCATGTGAAGATGAAATATGTCCGTGTATTATGCGTGCAAGGCCATGGAAAGGAGGTCCCACTAGGCACATAGTGAGTTGTGTGCCAACTCACATGTGCCGAGGCAAAAGGGTGGATGGCAAGATTGTGTCACAAGACCACAGACAACTCATGTCCGAGTTCATTGGTTACAGGCTCTCCAACTCAATATCCACACTTCCAACAATGAGCGTCCGACATGTCATTGGCATTGTGAAAGCCATCTTTCATTACAAGGTGAAGTACGACAAGGCATGGAAGGTGAAGCAAGCTGCATTTAAGATGTTGTATGGTACTTGGGAGGAAGCATACAACCGAATCCCTAGGTTCTTGTTAGCCATGGCCGCGACAAACCCGAGCATGGTTCATGTGGTCGAGCCTCATGGGCACCAAACAACGGTTCATGAAGGAAGGAAAGTCCGAGTATTCGGCCGTGCATTTTGGGCATTCGAGCAATGCGTGAGGGCTTTTGAACACTGTAGGCCGGTCATCGCCATTGATGGCACGTTCTTGACCGGACAATACAAGGGCACCTTGTTGGTTGCAATAGCAAGTGATGTCAATAACCGGGTGTTGCCATTGGCATTTGCTTTGGTTGAGGTGGAGAACAATGACAACTGGGAGTGGTTTTTGCGTCTTTTGAGGACGAAGGTGTTACCTGCTCAAAGGGAAATTTGTGTCATATCGGATCGGCATCCAGGAATTCTTAACGTGGTGGAGATTCACATTCCCGGGCATGCTCCGTTGCACTATTGATGGTGCATGAGGCACTTTTGTTCGAACTTCTATAGGTCATGTGGCCTTAAGGAGTTGGTCGATGATCTTCAAGATTGTTGTCTCGCTTTCTCCCACAAGCGGTTCGCCACTTTGTACCACAAATTGCTCGCATACAAAAAACTAGATCCCGGGGGTCTCAATAGGCACATTCAATACCAGAACAAGTGGGCACGTGCTTTTGATGAAGACGGCCGGAGATACGGTCAAATGACAAGCAATATGGCCGAATGCTTCAATAGGGTGCTCAAAGGTGCACGTGGATTACCCGTGACGGCAATAGTTCAGTACACATTTGATAAGATGAATGCGTACTTTCTAAAGTACTCGATGGAAACGGATGCACAGATAGCGGGTGAGAACCCGCACAAGTACAAGTACAAGTTCCCACCCAAGGTTGATGAATGGTTACAATTTCAATCACGGAAGGCGGACTCAGAAGAAGCTATATTATATGACAACAAAGAGTGGAAGTACGAAGTGAAAGAGCCAGGAGGAACCACAAACGATGGCCGCAAACATGGAGGTCGGGCTTTCAACGTGTCGTTAACACAATGTCATTGCTCTTGCGGGAGGCCATTTGTCGGGGAGATGAACCCCGGGCAGGCAACGGAACTCGGATCTTTTTCAAAAACAACGGGGCCAGCATCACCCCTCAAGCCGACACGCGCTTGGCTGGGTCGCTCGACCCGGCCGAACCCCGCAACCCGGCCGAACTCTTCGACCCAGCAAGACACGTCGACTCGGCCTCAACAAGTAGAACAAGGCGGCCAAACCCAGCACAACCAAGCCTTCCTCAACAAGCCGGCTCCACCTGTGGCGTGCTCTGCAATCCAGCCACAGGTCAGCTCCCGTCCCATCCAGGTTGTACGATGGGATGAGTCTTCAGCCACCGATGACCAAGGCAACAGTGCCCCTCCCATGCCTCTAGTCAGCCAGGGCATGGCAACAGTGCCCCTCACCTACCCGCTGACCAGGGCCGGCATGGCTACAGTGCCCCCGCCATCAAACCGCTGACGACAGCAAGCGGCGACCTGACGGAGCGCCACTATACGCAACTCGACTCGGCCACGCCCTAACGATCGACAAGACGGCGCATAGTCCACCTAGGCACGCGGGGCCCGCACCTAGGGGAACCCGGCGAACCACAGGCCCCCAGCGGGTCCCATCCCGGGTCCCCGGACGCCGACAATCCGGACCCACCAACTTGTAACATTACCATTGTACCCCTGGGGGTTGGCCTATAAAACCCCCCAGGAGCCCACGCCTACACGGGCATGAGGGCATGCGTAGAGAGAAGCAAGCAAGAGAGGAACTAGCCACCAAAACAGTAACATCCACTCGGGGAGAAGGAGCAGCCTAAGCCTTGGCCAGCCCTCTTTCCTCCTCCATACAGCTCTAGGAGCAACATTGTACTGTCGAACATCAAACTACACTCGGCAGGACTAGGGGTGTTATCTCTCCAAAGAGCCCCGAACCTGGGTATGTCTTGCGTCCCGCGCTCGCTCATACCAACCCCACCTCTGGAGCCCACCAGTGCCCTCGAGCCTCCTCCTCTCTTTAGCCATCCTATGGCATCGGCCATGCACCCACCACGACAGTTGGTGCCCACCGTGGGACAGCTCGAGGAGCTAGCCGGGAGCATGCTTCGGACGGGGCCCTTCTCCTACTCCGACGAGTCTGTCATGCTGGCGGACGACGTCGTCGGCGCACTCACCGCCTCCTTCATCACGCTGCGCATCTTGGATGCACCCACGGCCGACGAGTACCCCAGTGAGGTACTCAGATACTCCGACTCCCCCCTCTCCCTCGGCAGTGGCATTTCCGCCGGGGCAATGGACGTCCACATGGAGGTCTTCACCACCGGCGATGGCGCCTCCTCCTCATCGAGCACGACGAGGAAGGCTGCCGAAGCTAGGGCCGCAGCAGAACGGACCGAGCCGTCCGATCCGTTGCGCGCCGCGATGCAGAGCCTCCGCATCCCCATCGGCACCGACATTGACACCACCAACGTCGTTGAGGCCTGGACACAGCTCGAGGAAAGGCGCCAGCAGATGCTGGACCTATCTGAGACGCTCGCCGCCACCCAGCGTCACTTGGATTCCGCTCAGCTGGAGCGCAACGCCGCCTTCGGATTAACGTCCAACGCGGCCAAACCGAGCCGGGTCGCCGACGTGCGTGCCCGGGGAGGAGTGATCGGCCGGGCCCTTGGTGCCGTCCCAACCGTCTACGAGACCCCAGCGAAGAACATGCGCTGCCCAGGCAGCCGAAGTCGACCTGGACCAGCTCACGGGCGAGGAACTAAGGGAGCGCATCATGCGGATGCGCGAACTCCTCAACGCGGCCAATGCCCAGCAGGACCGCCTCAACCAGCTCGCCAAGCCGGCGGGGCTCGGCTCCGCCCGCATCGGCGGACTCGATGAATTTCAGCACACGGCTTCCTCGCCACCCGGCGAGGCGCACTCCGGCCTAGCCCGGACTCGACGTGACCCGGCCGCAACGTCCGCCGGCGGTTTGGGCGACGAGCCAACCCCGGAGACCCAGCGCGGACCCGACCAGTATGGCCAGCGTCCGGCTCCAACCAACTCGACCCCCCGTGGCCTGGTTGCCAGTCGACTCGGCCCGCGCGCGATCGACGACGCCGACGCTCGCCACCGCCTTGACCAGCTCGCTCACTCCCTCGAGGTGGAGGAAAGCGGCGCTATCGGGCCGGCGTGCTTCGGCCCGCGCATCCGGGAGGAGCCCTTTCCCAAAGGGTTCAGGCTCCCCTGCAACACCCCCAAGTACAATGGGACTGTGAAGCCAGAAGATTGGCTCACCGACTACACCACTGCCATTGGCATCACCGGTGCCAATCGCTGGCTCGCCGTGCGCTACGCACCGCTCATGCTCCAGGGGTCGGCCCGCGCCTGGTTGGACAGTCTGCCGATGGGCAGCGTCAACACATGGGTCGACTTTGAGCATGCCTTCGTCCGCAACTTCATGGGGACCTACAAGCGACCCGGCCGCCCTAGCCAACTCGCCATGTGCGTGCAAGGGCTTACGGAGACCGATCGCAAGTACCTCGCACGATGCTCCGAGCTCCGAAACAGCTGCGAGGGCGTCCATGAAGTCCAAGCAATCCAGTACTTCGTCAACGGGTGCCGAGACAACACCCTCCTCAAACACAAGCTCTTACGCTCCGAGCCGGCCACCATGGCCGCACTCATGGTAACGATGGACAAGTACCCCAACGCCTACTCTGCCATGAAGATCCAGGTGGCGCTGGATGAAGCCGGCAAGGCGAAGCCGGTTCCCCCTCCAAAGCCGGCCGGCGAAAGCAGCCGGCAACAGAATCACCAGAACAACAAGTGCAAGGACGACCAGCCGGCGTAGCACTACGACAACCAGCTCGTCGTGGCCACTGAGCCCGCGGCAGACCCGGCGGCCGAGCGCTGGTAGACCAGCAAGATGGCATGGCAACCCGCCATGAGCTTCAAAGAGATGCTCGACGCTTCCTGCAAGCACCACAGCGGCGCAAGACCGTCCACGCACACGCTTCGGCAGTGCGGCATCACAACATCATGAGGGGTGACGTCCCGCATCCTCTGGCTCCGGCTCTAGGTGCGGGGCAGCCACCTCCGCGTCCATCGCCGCCTCCAGCTGGCGGCGAGATGCGCGATGACTCCTACCCGGACCAGAATGTGGCCTACATCGTCTTCACCAGCCTCGGTGACGACAAGCATAGCGAGCGTCTCCTTGGCAGGAGGTGAACACCGTCGTCCCGGCCAAGCCAGAGTTCATGCACTGGTCGGACCGTCCGGTCACCTGGACCCGGGAGGATCACCCGACAGTCATGCCGAACCCGGGTGGTTATGCCCTCGTCCTCAACCCTACCATTATCACGCGGCGCACATGCATGTTCTCCCGAGTCCTCATCGACGGCGGCAGCAACATCAACATCCTCTACCGCCACACAATGACCAAGCTCGGCCTGGAGCCGACCTGGCCGATCTTCCACGGCATCATGCCTGGCCTCTCCTGCTCGCCCATTGGCCGGAATCGGCTCGACGTCCTATTCGGTGACAGCAGCCACTTCCGGTGCGAACCAATCTGGTTCGAGGTGCTGGACCTGTCCAGTGCGTACCACGCACTGCTGGGCCGATCCGCGCTCGCCAAATTCATGGCGGCCCCCCATTACGCATATCTGAAGATGAAGATGTCAGGTCCCAAGGGCCTCATCACCATTACTGACGACTACCACAAGTCCCTGGAGTGCGCCCGAGACGACGCCAGGCTGGCCGAGTCGCTGGTCATTGCCGAAGAGTGGCGCCAGCTTGACCGGATCATCGCCATAGCAGGCGAGGCCTCGGCCGTGTCGATCCCAACCAAGGACCCAGCCAACGAGGCTACCTTCAAACCCTCCAAGGAGACCAAGAAAGTGAAGTTAAACCCGGAGGATCCCAGCTGCAGCAAGTACGTTGTCGTAGGCACCCGCCTCGACAGCAAATAGGAAGGCGAGCTCGTCGACTTCCTCCGTGAGAATCGGGATATCTTCGCATGGACCCCCAAGGACATGCCGGGTATCCCGAGGAAGTACGCCGAGCACAAACTCCACGTCCGCAAGAATGCCAAGCCTGTCCGTCAACCCCTGCGACGTTTTTCTGAAGAGAAGAGAAGAACCATTGGCGAAGAGGTCGCCAAGCTTTTGGCGGCCGACTTCATCATGGAAGTGTTTCACCCCGAGTGGCTGGCCAACCCAGTCCTTGTCCTGAAGAAGAACAAGACCTGGCGCATGTGTATCGACTACACCAGCCTCAACAAGGCCTGTCCCAAGGATCTGTTCGCTCTCCCGCGGATCGACCAAATCATCGACTCGATCACCGGTGCGAAGCCCATCCCTTCTCGACGCTTACTCCGCTACCACCAGATCAAGCTGGACCCGGCCGACGCCCTGAAGACGTCCTTCATCACGCCCTTTGGGGCGTATTGCTACATCACCATGTCGTTCGGCTTGAAGGACACTGGCGCCAATTTCCAACGCTGCATGCAGAAATGCCTGCTGAAGCAACTCGGCCGCAATATCCACGTTTACGTGGATGACATCGTGGTGAAGACCGAGCAACACCTCACGCTCCTCGATGACTTGAAGGAAAAATTCGCCAACCTCCACGAATACAAGGTCAAGCTTAACCCGGAAAAATTCGCCAACCTCCACGAATACAAGGTCAAGCACAACACCTCACGGCTGGAAAGCTACTCGACTTCCTCGTCTCGGAACGCGGCATTGAGGCGAACCCGGAGAAGATCAAGGCCATCGAGCGCATACGCAAGCTGGCTCGGCTGCGCGATGTCCAGAAGTTCACCGGATGCTTGGCCTCGGTCAGCCGGTTTCTAAGTTGGCTGTGCGAGAGGGCGCTACCCCTCTACCAGCTGATGAAGAAGACGAAGTCATTCAAATGCAACGACCAGGCAGACGAGGCCTTCCAAGACCTCAAGTGCATGCTCTCCACCGCACCAGTCCTAGCCGCGCCGACCAACAAGGAGCCGCTGTTGCTCTACATAGCCGCGACCTCGCGGACAGTCAGCACGGTGCTGGTGGTCGAGCAACCAGAGAAGGGCAAGATCCAAGCCGTCCAGCGTCCGGTCTACTACCTGAGCGAAGTGCTCTCCAACTGTAAGCAGAACTACCCCCACTACTAGAAGATGTGTTACGGCGTGTACTTTACCGCCAAGAAGCTGAAACAGTACTTCCAAGAGCACGTCATCACCGTGGTCAGCACGGCTCCTATCGGGGAAATCATCGGGTGCCGGGATGCCTCTGGCCGGGTCGCCAAGTGGGCGCTCCAGCTGGCCGGCCACACCATCCTCTACGAGCCCCGCACCACGATCAAGTCTCAGGCCCTGGCCGACTTCCTCGTTGACTGGACCGAGACTCAGTACCTACCACCGCCTCCCGACTTGACGCATTGGCGCATGCGTTTTGACAGGTCCAAGATGCGACTCGGCCTAGGGACCGGCATCGTGCTGTCATCCCCGAAGGGCGACCGACTCCGCTACGCCCTCCAGATCCACTTCACTGCCTCCAACAATGTCGCCGAGTACGAAGCCCTTGTGCACGGCCTCCGGCTTGCCAAGGAACTCGGCATCCGGTGCATCCTATGCTACGTGAGTCGGACCTGGTGGTGCAGCAGTGCTCCGGCGAGTGGGACGCCCGCGACTCCAACATGGCAAGCTACCGCTTCCTTGTCCAGAAGCTGTCCGGGTCCTTCGAGGGCTGCGAGTTCCTCCATGTCCCGCGTGCGGAGAACGAAGCGGCTGACACGCTCGCCAAGATGGCCTCGTCCCGACAGTCCATCCCGTCTGGCGTCTCCCTTGAGCATCTGCACAAGCCGTCCGTCAAGCCATCGCCGGACTCCAAGTCCATCCATGTTCCAGAAGACCCGACCGCATCTCAACCCGGACCGGGGGCTGCTCAGCTCGACTCGGCCGCCATCACCCCAGACCCGGTCGTCGTCATCCCCAACCCGGGGGCTGCTCAACCCGGCTCGGGGGCTGCCGACTCGGAACCCGCCCTGGTGGCCATCTTCGCCGTGGTGACGGCTCCGTCTTGGGACCTCCCAATATCAGAATTCCTGGAGAACGAGGTTCTACCCATGGATGAGACCGAAGCCCGGCAAGTGCAATGCCGGGCGTCCGCCTACAGCATAATCAACAATGAGCTCGTCAAGTGCAGCTCCACCGGCGTGTTCCAGCGCTGTGTCGAGCAGGAGCAGGGCATCGATATCCTCCTCGGCATACACTAGGGTGAATGCGGGCACCACGCCGCGTTGCGATCCCTGGTGGCCAAGGCGTTCCGCCACGGATTCTACTGGCCCACTGTCCTCCAAGATGCCGAGTCGCTCGTCCTCAAGTGTGAGGGATGCCAACGCTTCAGCAAGCGCAGCCACCAGCCGGTGTCAGCACTCAGCACCATTCCGATGGCCTGGCCCTTCGTGGTCTGGGGACTCGACATGGTGGGACCCTTCAAAACCGCTTGAGGCGGCATGACGCACCTGCTGGTGGCGATGGACAAGTTCACCAAGTGGATCGAAGCATGGCCAATCAAGAAACCGGATGGGCCAACAGCTGTCCGGTTCATCAACGACATAGCGGTTCGCTACGGCATGCCGAACAACATCATCACGGACAACGACACCAACTTCGCCAAGGGCGCGCTTGAACAATACTGCTCCGTCTCCGGCATCCGCCTCGACCTGGCCTCCGTTGCACATCCGCAGTCCAATGGGCAGGTCGAGCGGGCCAACGGACTCAGCCTGTCCGGCATCAAGCCGCGACTCGTCGAGCCACTCATCTGCTCACCCGACAGCTGGCTCGACGAATTACCGGCCATTATCTGGAGTCTCCGCACCACGCCGAATCAGTCGACCGGTTCACCCCGTTCTTCCTTGTCTATGGAGCCGAAGCCACAATCCCGACCGACGTCGAGTTTGACTCGCCGCGCGTCGTGATGTACACCGAACCCAAAGCCAGAGAAGCCCGCGAAGACGGCATCGACCTACTTGAAGAAGCCCGCCTCCTGGTGCTCAGCTGCTCGGCCATCTACCAGCAAGGCCTGAGGCACTACCACAGCAAGAAGATCAAGCCCCTCGCATTCCGCAAGGGCGACCTCGTACTCCGACTCGTCCAAGAGCAAGCCGGCCAGCACAAGTTGTCCCCTCCATGGGAGGGCCCATTCATCATGAGCAGGGCCTTGCGCGATCGCAACGCGTACTACCTCCTCGACGCATGCAAGTCAAACAAGCGCAAGAGAGACACCGCCGGCAAAGAAACGACCCGGCCGTGGAACACGGAACTCCTCCTCCCATTTTACACTTAGCCGCACGAATGTATGTATCGTCTGCTTTTGTAAATGCATGAAACTATGGGGTCCCCGAACGAGACTCGGGGGTTGCTCTTTGCCGACCAACTTATTGTGTCCCTACCTTTTTGCATCACTATGCTCCTGAACCCGGCCACCGGTTCGACCCGCTTGACCCGGGGGCTCGGGGGCTTGCCGTCTTGACCTCCACCCCGCCGCCTAACTTGGTGATTCCTGATGCACTAAGGATGCCGTGGTCCCCCACTTCGCCCTAGGCCACAGATCCGGCTTCGGCTGTCGACTGGCAAGCACAACGGGCCAGAGCTCCTTCACAATTCAAACACCAAGTCAAAGGCTGCCGGGTCGACCAACCCAGCTAGCTGCTCAGAAAATAAAATAAACAACCGCACGACCGGCTGCTCGCCAACCGGCTCTGCCGGGTTGCCGCCAGCCGGCCCAGTGGGTGTTCCGCTCGTGCTCAACGTTTTGAAAAACCCAAGTCCTGCGCGCTCCTCTCGAAGAACCGAACTCCTTGTCACGGACCGGAGCCTCGGCCGTCTGACTCGCGGCAGGGGGGGGAGGAGGTTTGAGAAGGGAAAAGCGCAGGAAATCGGTCCAAAAAACCAAAAGAGAAAGTAGAAACATTCACGACATATACACACAAATATTTAAAAGGCCCACGACGCGAGTTCATTACACCCAGTACACCCAGTTGGTGGGTGGACCTGCTACCTAACAAATATTACTAAGATATCTCAGGCATCTCCAGCGCCGCGTCGCGACGTCGACAACTCTCTCCTAGCGGCTTCCGGGTCCATCGAGGCACCAGTGTCCTCCTCGGCGCCCTCGTCGCGGTAGACGCCCGTCTCCTCGGAGCTCCCCTCTGGATCGTGAAGAAGCAAGCCATAGTCGTCATCGGCCACGATCCCGCCGTCCTCCGCCCGCTCAGGGTGGAACTCATCATGGAAGGCGAACTCGGCGATGTAGCTAGCTCGGAAGGCAACCCGGTCGGCTTGCTCCTGCAACAGCTGCTCCGAGCCGGCCCGCTGGCCCATCAGCGCGTCTAGCTGCAGGTCCGGATGCCAAGACAACGTGAATTGGTGCGCCATCTCCGCACCGGCATGAGCGGCGGAGACGCGCCAGTCGTGAAGCCAGTCCGGCCCCATCTCTAGCCAATGCGCCAGACGCGTGAAGCTGTTCGGCTCAACGGAGTCTAGCCAAAGGGCCGTCGTCATCGCAGTGCCGGCCTGGGACAGCCGCACCATCTGCTCTCCCAAGACCCGCAGGCGGGCCTCGGCGGCGGTAATGATTTCCGGGAAGGTCCACGCCACCTATGGGTCCGTCCCGGATCCAACGACTCTGGTTGAGTCGCACTGAAAGCAGACAACTTCCTCCGCTAGCCGTTGCGTCTCTGGGAGGGCTCCTGCTAGAAAAGCGAAGCACATCAGGAAAAAGACAACAAGGACGAAAGGTCGGATCCCAACCCGGCAAAACACAAGAAAAGCAATTACTGGAGAATCACTCTTCCAAGTGCTGAGCTTCAAGCAATGTACCACGCCGCTCCTGGTCAATGATGCGGTCGCGCTCCTGGAGCGCCTTCTCCAGATTGGCCGTCTTGGCAAGGGCCGCCTTCAACTCGGCATCCTTGTCATCAACCGCCTTCTCGGCCTCCTCGCGACGGCGGACCTCGTCCTGGCGGCCCCCCTCAGCCGTGGCAGCCTGCCCCCGCAGGCACTCCATGATAACCCACAAGTATAAGGGATCGCAACAGTTTTCGAGGGTAGAGTATTCAGCCCAAATTTGTTGATTCGACACAAGGGGAGCCAAAGAATATTCTCAAGTATTAGCAGCTGAGTTGTCAATTCAACCACACCTGGAAACTTAGTATCTGCAGCAAGGTGTTTAGTAGCAAAGTAATATGATAGTGGTGGTAACGGTAACAAAAGTAAAGACAACAAAAGTAATGTTTTTGGTATTTTGTAGTGATTGTAACAGTAACAACGGAAAAGTAAATAAGCGAGAACCAGTATATGGAAAACTCGTAGGCACTGGATCAGTAATGGATAATTATGCTGAATTTGGTTCATCATGTAACAGTCATAACATAGGGTGACACAGAACTAGCTCCAGTTCATCAATGTAATGTAGGCATGTATTCCGAATATAGTCATACGTGCTTATGGAAAAAAACTTGCATGACATCTTTTGTCCTACCCTCCCGTGGCAGCGGGGTCCCATTGGAAACTAAGGGATATTAAGGCCTCCTTTTAATAGAGAACGGGAACAAAGCATTAGCACATAGTGAATACATGAACTCCTCAAACTATGGTCATCACCGGGAGTGGTCCTGATTATTGTCACTTCGCGGTTGTTGGATCATAACACATAGTAGGTGACTATAGACTTGCAAGATAGTATCAAGAACTCACATATATTCATGAAAACACAATAGGTTCAGATCTGAAATCATGGCACTCGGGCCCTAGTGACAAGCATTAAGCATAGCAAAGTCATAGCAACATCAATCTCAGAACATAGTGGATACTAGGGATCAAACCCTAACAAAACTAACTCGATTACATGATAAATATCATCCAACCCATCACCGTCCAGCAAGCCTACGATGGGATTACTCACGCACAGCGGTGAGCTTCATGAAATTGGTGATGGAGGATGGTTGATGATGACGACGGCGACGAATCCCCCTCTCCGGAGCCCCGAACGGACTGCAAATCAGCCCTCCCGAGAGAGATTAGGGCTTGGTGGCGGCTCTGTATTGTAAAATGCGATGATTTCTTCTCTCTTATTTTTTTCTCCCCGAAGGCCAATATATGGAGTTGGAGTTGGCTTCGGAGGGCCACCAGGGGGCCCACGAGGTAGGGGGCGCGCCCAGGGGGGCACCCTCGTGGACAGGGTGTGGGCCCCCTGGTCTTCTTCTTTGGCGATGATTTTTTATTAATTATCCTAAGATATTCTGTGGAGTTTCAGGTCATTCCGAGAACTTTTATTTTCTGCACAAAAATAACACCATGGCAATTCTGCTGAAAACAGCGTCAGTCCGGGTTAGTTCCATTCAAATCACACAAGTTAGAGTCCAAAACAAAGGCAAAAGTGTTTGGAAATGTAGATACGACGGAGACGTATCAACTCTGCCTAAACCCTTGCTTGTCCTCAAGCAATTCAGTTGACAAACTGAAAGAGAAAAAGAAAAAAATTTACAAACTCTGTTTGCTCTTGTTGTTTTAAACATGAAAAGCTAGCATTCAAGTTTCAGCAAATATTATGAACTAACCATACTCACAATAACACAAAGGTCTCACAATTGCTCATATCAATAGCATAATCAGCTAGCGAGCTATAATAACAAAACTCGGATGACAACACTTTCTCAAAATAATCATAACATAATATAACGGAATGGTATCTCGCTAGCCCCTTCTGAGACCGCAAAACATAAATGCAGAGCACCTTCAAAGATCAAGGACTGACTAAACATTGTAATTCATGGTAAAAGAGATCCAGTCAAGTCATACCCAATATAAACCAATAATAATGAATGCAAACGACAGTGTGCTCTCCAGCGGGTGCTTTTTAATAAGAAGGGTGATGACTCAACATAAAAGTAAATAGATAGGCCCTTCGCAGAGGGAAGCAAGGATTTGTAGAGGTGCCAGAGCTCGGTTTTTAAAATAGAGATTGAATAACATTTTGAGCGGCATACTTTTGCTGTCAACGCAACAACTATGAGATGACGATATCTTCCATGCTAAACAAATTATAGGCGGTTCCCAAACAGAATGGTAAAGTTTATACTCCCCCTCCTCCACAAGCATCAATCCATGGCTTGCTCGAAACAACGTGTGCCTCCAACATTCAACGGGCCCCAAGGGGAGTTTTGTTTGCAACTATTTTGATTTAGTTTGCATAAAGCATGGGACTGGGCATCCCGGTGACCAACCATTTTCTCGTGAATGAGGAGCGGAGTCCACTCCTCTTGAGAATAACCGCCTAACATGGAAGATAAAGACAACCCTAGTTGAAACATGAGCTGCTCGAGTATACAGAACAGAATTTCATTTGAAGGTTTGGAGTTTGGCACATACAAATTTACTTGGAACGGCAGGTAAATACCGCATATAGGAAGGTATAGTGGACTCATATGGAACAACTTTGGGGTTTAAGGAGGTTGGATGCACAAGCAGATTCCCGCTTAGTATGTGAAGGCTAGCAAAAGACCGGAAGCGAATTAATCGGGAGAGCGACAACAGTCGTAAACATGCATCAAAATTAATTTACACCGAATACAAGCATGAGTAGGATATAATCCACCATGAACATAAATATCGTGAAGGCTATGTTGGTTTGATTCAACTACATGCGTGAACATGTGCCAAGTCTAGTCACTCAATTCATTTAAAGGAGGATATCATCCCATCATACCACATCATAATCATTCTAATAGCATGTTGGCACACAAGGTAAACCATTATAACTCATAGCTAATCAAGCATGGCACAAGTAACTATAATCTCTAGATGTCATTGCAAATATGCTTATTTCATAATAGCTAACTCAGGAACGATGAATCATCATATTTACAAAAACAAGAGAGGTCGAGTTCATACCAGCTTTTCTCATCCCAATAAGTCCATCATATATCATCATTATTGCCTTTCACTTGCACGACCGAACGAAGTGTATAATAGTAAGAGTGCACGTGCGTTGGACTAAGCTGGAACCTGCAAGGATTCAACTCAAGAGAGAAGACAAGTAATATGGGCTCTAAGTTAAAGTTAAATAAACAATCATGCATATAAGAGCCACTAAGCATTTTCAATATGGCCTTCTCGACCCCCAAAGAAAGTAAAAGAAAAACTATTTACACGGGAAAGCTCCCAACAAGCAAAAGAAGAACGGGAAATATTTTTGGGTTTTCCTTTTTAATTACTACAGCAAAGAAATAATTCTACTACTAATTTTTTTTGGTTTTCTAAAGGTTTATTAAACACACAAGAAGAAATCAGGAAAAAGAAAATAATCTAGCATGGATATTACAATGAAAGAGTATGAACACCGACAACTGGCAATGAGTGTGTGTGAACATGAATGTAATTTCGGTGGGAAATACGTACTCCCCCAAGCTTAGGCTTTTGGCCTAAGTTGGTTTATTGCCAGGGATGGCCTGGCGGATACCCGTAAGTGAAGTTGGGGTCATACTGTGACGAAGAAGGCTCCGTCTGCCACTGGCTGGCAGCCTCCTCTGGATCCCAAGAATAAACAGATAGTCGTGGAGGCTCATCTTGTGGCTTTGGTTCCGGGGCGGGTGCAGGATTTCGATAGGCTTGAAGGGCCGCCCACGGAACGATGTGAGGACCTGCAGACAGGTTAAACAAAGAGGGAGCAGGCAAAGTAATAATCTCAGGGTGATGTTTATCAAAGTACAATTTATATTTGAGTTCCCCTTCACGACTCTTAACAAGAAAGTCATGTGCTAGCATACTCCTATAATCTAAATAAGCACAGGGCAGCGATGTTTCCTCTTTCTCCTCATGCCTAATAGGTATTTCAAAATGTTCAGCTAGGCGTGAGGCATAAATGCCTCCAAAGATGGGGCCCTTAGTACGGTTCAGACTTAACCGTCTAGCAACAATTCCACCCATACTAACAGAGTTATTGCGGTATAAACCATGGAACAAAATCATAACATAAGGAATACTAAGGTTTCCACAGTTTCCGCGACCTATCAAGCAACGACTAGCAAATAAGGCAAAGTAGCATAAAACAGGAAAATGTATGCTAGTAATTCTTGCATCAGAAACCTTCCTGGTTTCTCCCACCGTGATAGTGTTAAAAAAAGCTTCTACCTCGTTACGGTGTGGTTCATCCAAGATGCCCTCAAAAGGTATTTTGCAAACCTCGCAGAATTCAGCTAGTGGCATCCTCTTAACAACGTCATATAAATGAAATTCTACCGATGGAGGTGAATTCTTAGGGAAAAAGTAGAAATTTTGCACAAAAGTATTTGTGAGTAAGAGATACTGATGACGTTGGTCGCGGAGGAAGTCGGTGAGGCCAGCATTCTCAATTAATAAATAGAAATCTTCATAAATCCCAGCTCTCCTCAAGAAGTCATCGGAAGGCCATTCACACGGCCGGACCTCCGTGGTGCGAGGCAAATTAAACTTGGGTTTCTGTTCTTCTTCCTTTTGTTTTTCCTTCGAACTCCGGCTCGACGAGCCCCTCAAAAGTCTCTTCATTATTTCTGAAACAATCTGAAATTTTTAGTAACTTCATATAAAAGTGAACCAACTTCAAATAAAATTGATAGCAACAACTCCTACAATTGCCTAGAGCCTATATAAAGCATTGGAACTACTTGGAACAAAATAAATTTGACATGCAAGCTCAAGAACATGGTCACCTATGCAGCACAAATTTGCAATGAATAAAGCACTAGAACAAAAACTAGTTGGACCAATGGAGGAGTCACATAACAAGGAACAATCTCCCCAAGCAGTTTTGCGAGAGGTGCTTTGAGCAAGGAGATCGAAAATCACAACAACGGGGGCTGGAACTCGTGCTTGAGTTGGTTTTCGTGTTAGTGTGAGGCAGAGGAAGAAGATGGGTGCATGAATAAGTGGAGGAGGGCCACCATGGGCCCACGAGGCAGGGGGCGCGCCCTCCACCCTCGTGGCCAGGTGGCAGCTCCCCCCGCGGTGATTTTTGCAGAGTAAATTCTTAAATATTCCCGAAAAAATCATATTAAATTGGCATGGAATTCTGAGGACTTTTATTTTCGGGATATTTTTATATTGCACGGATAAGTCAGGAAACAGATAGAGAAATACTATTTTACTTTATTTCTACTAAATAACAGAAAATATAAAGAGGGTACAGAAGGTTGTGCTTCTAGTTTCATCCATCTCATGTTCATCAAAATGAATCCACTAACAAGGTTGATCAAGTCTTGTTAACAAACTCATTCTGATTAACATGGAACCGGAGAAATTTCGAATAACACTATGTTACCTCAACGGGGATATGGAAATCCCCAATAATAAGAAGATCATACTTTTTCTTGACAGTAGGGAGAGGAAATTCAAAACCTCCAAATATAATCGATGGAATTTTTCCAATAGAGTTGATAATGTGGACCTGAGGTTGTTTCCTCGGAAAGTGTACCGTGTGCTCATTGCCATTAACATGAAAAGTGACATTGCCTTTGTTGCAATCAATAACAGCCCCTGCAGTATTAAGGAAAGGTCTTCCAAGAATAATAGACATACTATCATCCTCGGGAATATCAAAAATAACAAAGTCCGTTAAAATAGTAACATTTGCAACCACAACAGGCACATCCTCACAAATACCGACAGGTATAGCAGTTGATTTATCAGCCATTTGCAAAGATATTTCAGTAGGTGTCAACTTATTCAAGTCCAGTCTATGATATAAAGAGAGAGGCATAACACTAACACCTGCTCCAAGATCACACAAAGCAGTTTTAACATAATTTCTCTTAATGGAGCATGGTATAGTAGGTACTCAGGGATCTCCAAGTTTCTTTGGTATTCCACCCTTAAAAGTATAATTAGCAAGCATGGTGGAAATTTCAGCTTCAGGTATCTTTCTTTTGTTAGTAATAATATCCTTCATATACTTAGAATAAGGATTTGTTTTGAGCACATCAGTTAATCACATACGCAAAAAGATAGGTCTAATCATTTTAGCAAAGCGCTCAAAATCCTCATCATCCTTTTTCTTGGATGGTTTCGGAGGAAAAGGCATGGGTTTTTGAACCCATGGTTCCCTTTCTTTACCATGATTCCTAGCAATGAAGTCTATTTTATCATAACATTGATTCCTTGATTGTGGGTTATCAAGATCAACAGCAGGTTCAGCTTCTACATCATTATCATTACTAGGTTGAGCATCAACATGAACATTATCGTTAACATTATCACTAGGTTCATGTTCATCACTTGATTGTGTTTCAGCATCAGAAATAGAAATATCATTTGGATTCTCAGGTGGTTCAGCAATAGGTTCACTAGAAGTTTGCAAAGTCCTATCATTTTTCTTTTTCTTCTTTTTAGAAGAACTAGGTACATCAATATCATTTCTCTGAGAATCTTGCTCGATTCTCTTAGGGTGGCCTTCAGGATACAAAGGTTCCTGAGTCATTCTACCGGTTCTAGTAGCCACTCTAACAGCATAATCATTTTTCTTACTATTCATTTCATCAAGCACTTCTTTTTGAGCTTTAAGTACTTGTTCTACTTGAGTGGTAACCATAGAAGCATGTTTGCTAACAAGTTTAAGTTCACCTCTAATACCAGCCATATAATCACCCAAGCGTTTAATCATATATGCATCTTGTTTTAATTCTCTACCAAAATAAGCATTAAAGTCATCTTGCTTAAACATAAAGTTATCAAACTCATCCAAGCACTGACTAGCAATTTTAGTAGGAGGGACTTCAGCTTTATCATACCTATAGAGAGAATTTACCTTTACTACCTTTGTCGGGATATCGGGAGGTTCTTCAGTAAATAAGTAATTTCGATCATATACTTCTTCAACAGGCGGTAAATTAAGACCGTGTATTTCTTCAATAGGAGGTAAATTCTTAACATCTTCAGCTTTAATACCTTTTTCTTTCATAGATTTCTTTGCCTCTTGCATATCTTCAGGACTGAGAAATAGAACACCTCTCTTCTTCGGAGTTGGTTTAGGAATAGGCTCAATAATTGGCTCAGAACTGCTCGAGCTGGCTCGGGAGGTGCCCAATTATTTTCATTTGTCAACATATTATTCAATAGAATTTCAGCTTCATCCGTGTTCTTTCCCTGAAAAGAGAACCAACACAACTATCCAGGTAATCTCTGGAAGCATCAGTTAGTCCATTATAAAAGATATCAAGTATTTCAGGTTTCTTAAGAGGATGATCAGGCAAACTTGAGAAGACTCCCCAAGCTTGTGGGAGACTCTCTTCTTCCATTTGCACGAGGTTGTATATTTCCCTCAAAGCAGCTTGTTTCTTATGAGCAGGGAAATATTTATCAGAGACGTAATAAATCATATCCTGGGGACTTTGCACACAACCAGGATCAAGAGAATTAAACCATATCTTAGCATCACCCTTTAATGAGAACGGAAATATTTTGAGTAAATAAAGGTAGCGCGATCTCTCATTATTAGTAAACAGGGCAGCTATATCATTCAACTTAGTAAGATGTGCCACAACAGTTTCAGATTCATAGCCATAGAAAGGATCAGATTCAACCAAAGTAAATATATCTGGATCAACAGAAAAATCATAATAATCCTTATCGGGAACGCAAATAGGTGAAGTAGCAAAAGCAGGGTCGGGTATCATCCTATCTCTAAGAGATTCTTTATTCCATTTAACTAGCAACCTCTAAAGTTCATATCTATCCTGGCAAGCGAAAATAGCGACAGAAGATTCTGCATAAAAAAGATAACCTTCAGGAATAGGAGGCATATTTTCATCATCACTCTCATCATTGTATTCAGGTGCAATAATTTCTCTTTCTCTAGACCTAGCAATTTGCTCATCAAGAAATTCACCAAGGGGCACAGTAGTATCAAGCATAGTAGTGGTTTCATCATAAGTATCACGCATAGCAGAAGTGGCATCATCAATAACATGCGACGTATCAGAATTCATAGCAGTAGCAGGTTTAGGTGTCGCAAGCTTACTTATAAAAGAAGGAGAATCTAGTGCAAGGCTAGATGGCAATTCCTTACCTCCCCTCGTGGTTGAGGGCAAAATCTTGGTCTTAGCGTCTTTCAAGTTCTTCATAGTGTCCAGCAGATATAAATCCCAAGTGACTCAAAGAATAGAGCTATGCTCCCCGGCAACGGCGCAAGAAAAAGGTCTTGATAACCCACAAGTATAGGGGATCGCAACAGTTTTCGAGGGTAGAGTATTCAACCCAAATTTGTTGATTCGACACAAGGGGAGCCAGATATTCTCAAGTATTAGTAGCTGAGTTGTCAATTCAACCACACCTGGAAACTTAGTATCTGCAGCAAGGTGTTTAGTAGCAAATTAATATGATAGTGGTGGTAACGGTAACAAAAGTAAAGACAGCAAAAGTAATGTTTTTGGTATTTTGTAGTGATTGTAACACTAACAACGGAAAAGTAAATAAGCGAGAACTAGTATATGGAAAACTCGTAGGCACCGGATCAGTGATGGATTATTATGCCGAATGTGGTTCATCATGTAACAGTCATAACATAGGGTGACACAGAACTAGCTCCAGTTCATCAATGTAATGTAGGCATGTATTCCGAATATAGTCATGCGTGCTTATGGAAAAGAACTTGCATGACATCTTTTTTCCTACCCTCCCGTGGCCGCGGGGTCCTATTAGAAACTAAGGGATATTAAAGCCTCCTTTTAATAGAGAACCGGAACAAAGCATTAGCACATAGTGAATACATGAACTCCTTAAACTATGGTCATCACCAGGAGTGGTCCCGATTGTTGTCACTTCGGGGTTGCCGGATCATAAGACATAGTAGGTGACTATAGACTTGCAAGATAGGATCAAGAACTCACATATATTCATGAAAACATAATAGGTTCAGATCTGAAATCATGGCACACGGGCCCTAGTGACAAGCATTAAGCATAGCAAAGTCATAGGAACATCAATCTCAGAACATAGTGGATACTAGGGATCAAACCCTAACAAAACTAACTCGATTACATGATAAATCTCATCCAACCCATCACCGTCCAGCAAGCCTATGATGGAATTACTCACGCACGGCGGTGGGCATCATGAAATTGGTGATGGATGATGGTTGATGATGACGACGGCAATGAATCCCCCTCTCTGGAGCCCCGGACGGACTCCATATCAGCCCTCCCGAGAGAGAATAGGGCTTGGCGGCGGCTCCGTATCGTAAAACGCCATGATTTCTTCTCTCTTATTTTTTTCTCCCCGAAGGCCAATATATGGAGTTGGAGTTGGCGTCGGAGGGCCACCAGGGGGCCCACAAGGTAGGGGGCGCGCCCAGGGGGGGCACCCTTGTGGACAGGGTGTGGGCCCCCTGGTCTTCTTCTTTGGCGAGGATTTTTTATTAATTATCCTAAGATATTCCGTGGAGTTTCAGGTCGTTCCGAGAACTTTTATTTTCTGCACAAAAACAACACCATGGCAATTCTGCTGAAAACATCGTTAGTCCGGGTTAGTTCCATTCAAATCACACAAGTTAGAGTCAAAAACAAGGGCAAAAGTGTTTGGAAAAGTAGATACGACGGAGACGTATCACTCCACCTCGGCCTGGAGCCGCCCTTGTCATCGGCTAGCCTGCCGCGCTGCTGGTCCGCCTCGACCAGGGCCTGCTGCGCCTCCACCACCTTGGCGGCCTCCGCCTTAAGGCGTTCGACCTCGGCCTTGAGGCGGCTCTTGTGACCCGCCAGCTGCTCCTGTAGCTGGTTGGCCTCGTTAAGCGACCGCCGGGCCGCGACCGCCTCTGCCCTCGCCTGCGCCACCTCGGCACCAAGACGGCAGGTGTCGGCAACAAGCCGGTCATAATGATGACCAGCCCGGAGCAGCCGGGTCTGCCGGGATAGCACCTCGGCTGCAAAAAAGAAGATTCAACAAAGAAGAAAGCAAGACTTAATATTTGGCCCAACTGTTACACAGTTGGCCCGAATCTCGGGGGCTACACCCAGTGGGCGCCCCCACTAGAAAAGAGCACGAGGATACCTGCGGTGACGCGGAGCTCCTCCTCCTTGGCAGCTAGCTGCTCCTTGAGCTCCCGGTATTTTCCCAAGAGACGGTTGAAGGCGCCGATCCGGTAGGCGTCGAGTTGCTGAAGAAAGCAAAAATCAAACAAAGACAACGTTCTAAAGATTCGACCCAACTACTACGTAGTTGGCCCGAACCTCGGGGGCTACACCCAGTGGGTGCGCTGGCGCGCTCCCACAAAGAAGAAATCACAAAAAAGAAGCGTACCAGCATGGCGTGCTCCAGGTCCCGCGTCCGCTCCACCTCGGCCTGGGCGAAGGCCTTGAGCCGGTCCGTCCGGCCGCGCAGACGGCGGCTGACGGCGTCCATCACCGGCTTCTCCTGGGTCTGAGGCCCGAAGACCACGGCGCCCTCACTCCGCGCCGGTTACGGTGCGGCGGCCCGACGCCCTCCCTGCCGGGGCACCAAGGTGTGCTTCCCCCTGGCAGCTCCTGATGCAGACGGCGCCTCGTCCGACGCCCCCTCCGGTGCCAACGATGCCCCGGACGCCGGGACAGCCTGCTGCGCCCCCACCGGCCCAGCCGCCGGGGTAGCCTGCGGCACCGCCGCCCGCAACGCCTCCTCCAAGACGGCACCACCACCGCCTCCATCGGCCCCCACCCGCTTGACAATATCGACCCGCGGCGGGGTATCGTCCCCCACCTCCACGACCTTCTGGTCGAGGATCACCAGCTTAGCCCAGCCTTCACGGTCGCGCTCCCTCACCGACGACGGCTTGAAGACCATCGCCGCCACCACCGAGCCCTCCGGCATCTCGCGCCAGGCCGGCTCCGCGCCGGCTCGCGCCCATGTTGCCGCTGCTGTCGGTCCAAGCCCGGACCGCCGTCGCTTCCAGCTCCGCCTCGGCCCTGTTCTTGTCCCGCCAGGCCAGGCCGTCGGCGTCGGACGGGTCCAGACCGAGGCCCGAGTTGGCCCGTCCCTCCTCCTCGACCTGGTTGACAAGGCACGGCCGCCGCCGCCCTCGCCAACACGATTGGCGACCTAAAGAAGAAGACAGAATGAGCAAAAAGCAAGGGTAGCTCGACAGTCCGGACGCATACAAGAGATGAAGCTTACCCTGTCAGGACCGGAACGGGGGCCGGCCTCCCATGCTCGGTGCCGTGCTTCCTCTTGGCCGGCCTCCCGGCCTCGGCCTGGTCCGCCGTGCGCTTCGGGGCCCGGGGCCGCAGCGCGGAGCTGTCTTTTCCATGTGGGCGGCTCGGCGCCGTCCCACACGACGACCCGGCTCCGCCCGCGTCGCCGCCTCCACCGCCTAATGCCGCTACACCAACAACTGGCGTCAGCATCGCCCATGCCATGCCGCGGTCAACAACTCGACAAAACACGAAGAGGAAAACAAGACTTACCCGCGCGACGCCTAGCGCCGACGTCGGCTTCAGCTTCCTCCTCCCGGCCGTGGGCCGCGAGCCCCTCCGGCGTAGCCGGCACCACATGTGATGGAGCCCGGGCGTAAGGATGCCGGATCGCATTCAGAAGCACCTCCCGCGTCGCGTCGGGGCGGATGAGGAGATGTGCAGCAGCAAAGTAAGGCGACCAAACACTCACCTGCGACGCCGGATTCGACTCGCTGTACGGCACCTTGCCGAACCGCCAGTCCTCCCCAAGGTTGGCCTTGGAGATGTCATTCACTCGGCGCGCAATCTGCTCCGCCGTCAGGCGCGTTGATCCCATGCGGTTGGGATCTTGAAGACCGGTCATCTCGCCGATGAGGCATGAGCGCCTCTGCAGCGGGAGGACACGGCGCATGATGAACGCGGCGATGAGGTCGTTGCTGGTGAGCCCCTCCTGCGTCCTCATCACTGTCACCCGCTCGCAGAGATTGAGAATCTCCTGCGACGGGCGCCTGAGGGAGTAGCCCTAGTTCATCTTCACCCGCGGTGGTGCGATGGTGAAGGCCGGAAGATTGATGCGTTCCGCACCCAAGTTGCGGACATAGAAGAAGGAGTGATACTTCCATTTTGCATCATGCTTTTATGTCAGTATTTATTGCTTATTGGGCTGTTATTTCACGTTATGTCACAATGCTTATGGCTATTCTCCCTTATTTTACAAGGTTTACATAAAGAGGGAGAATGCCGGCAGCTGGAATTCTGGGCTGGAAAAGGAGCAAATATTGAAGGACTATTCCACGCAACTCCAAAAGTCCTGAAACTCCACGGAATACCTTATAATAAATAAAGAAAAATCATCGCCAAAGATGAAGGCCAGGGGGCCCACACCCTGCTCACGAGGGTGGGGGGCGCCCCCCTGGGCACGCCCCCCTACCTCGTGGGCCCCCTGGTGGCTCTCCGACGCCCATCTTCTCCTATATGAAGTCTTTCGATGAGAAAAAAATCAGAGAGAACCTTTCGGGACGAGACTCCGCCGCCACGAGGCGGAACCTTGGCGGAACCAATCTAGGGCTCTGACGGAGCTTTTCTGCCAGGGACACTTCCCTCCGGGAGGGGGAAATCATCATCATCGTCATCACCAATGCTCCTCTCATCGGGAGAGGGCAATCTCCATCAACATATTCACCAGCACCATCTCATCTCCAAACCCTAGTTCATCTTTCGTATCCAATTCTTGTCTCCAACTCCGGGATTGGTGCTAGTTGGTTGCTAGTAGTGTTGATTACTCCTTGTAGTTGATGCTAGTAGGTTTATTTGGTGGAAGATCATATGTTCAGATCCTTTATGCATATTATTACACCTCTGATTATAAACATGAATATGCTTTGTGAGTAATTACGTTTGTTCCCGAGGACATGGGAGAAGTCTTGCTATTAGTAGTCATGTGAGTTTGGTATTCGTTTGATATTTTGATGAGATGTATGTTGTCTAACCTCCAGTGGTGTTATGTGAACGTCGACTACATAACACTTCACCATTATTTGGGCCTAGAGGAAGGCATTGGGAAGTAATAAGTAGATGATGGGTTGCTAGAGTGACAGAAGCTTAAACCCTAGTTTATGTGTTGCTTCGTAAGGGGCTGATTTGGATCCACATGTTTCATGCTATGGTTAGGTTTACGTTAATACTTTTGTTGTAGTTGCGGATGCTTGCAATAGAGGTTAATCATAAGTAGGATGCCTGTCCAAGTAAGGGCAGTACCCAAGCACCGGTCCACCCACATATCAAATTATCAAAGTACCGAACGCGAATCATTTGAGTGTGATGAAAACTAGCTTGACGATATTCCCATGTGTCCTCGGGAGCGCTTTTCCTATCATTAGAGTTTGACCAGGCTTGTCCTTTGCTACAAAAGGATTGGGCCACCTTGCTGCACCTTATTTATTTTTGTTACTTGTTGCTCGTTACAATTTATCCTATCACAAAACTATCTGTTACCACTTATTTCAGTACTTGCAGAGAATACCTTGCTGAAAACCGCTTATCATTTCCTTCTGCTCCTCGTTGGGTTCGACACTCTTACTTGTCGAAAGGACTATGATAGATCCACTATACTTGTGGGTCATCAAGACTCTTTTCTAGCGCCGTTGCCGGGGAGTGAAGCGCCTTTGGTAGGTGGAATTTGGTAAGCAAAAATTTATTTAGTGTGCTAAAATTTTCTGTCACTTGTTACTATGGAAAGTAATTGTTTGAGGGGCTTGTTCGGGGTATCTTCACCCTGTACGGTTGAGCCAAGAGTTGCTCCTCAACCCACTGAACCTACTGAATCTATTGAAAATGAAACACCTTTTGGAATTCCTTCGGGTATGATGGAAAAACTGCTAGCTAACACTTTCACACGAGATGGAACAAAGCATCTTGACGAACATCTACGCTTTGTGGATGATATTTGTGGACTATTTAAGCTTGCAGGTATACCCGATGATGTTGTTAAGAAGAAGGCTTTCCATTTATCTTTGGAGGGAGACGCATTGACATGGTATAGGCTATGTGATGATACGAGATCATGGAACTATAAAAGAGTGAAATTGGAATTTCATCAGAAGTATTACCCTATGCATCTTGTTCATCGTGATTGCAATTATATATATAATTTTTGGCCTCGCGAAGGAGAAAGCATCGCTCAAGCTTGGGGGAGGCTTAAATCAATGCTATATTCATGCCCCAATCATGATCTCTCAAAATTGACAATTCTCCAGAACTTTTATGCTCGGCTTTCTGATAACAATCGCACCATGCTTGATACTTCTTGTGCTGGCTCTTTTATGATGAAGTCTATTGAATTTGGATGGAATCTATTGGATAGAATTAAACGCAACTCTGAAGATTGGGACCTCAACGAAGGTAAGGAGTCAGGTATGACACCTAAGTTTGATTGTGTTAAATCATTTATGGATACCGATATTTTCCGTAAGTTTAGCACTAAATATGGTCTTGACTCTGAGATAGTAGCTTCTTTCTGTGAATCTTTTGCTACTTATGTTGATCTCCCCAAGGAGAAGTGGTTTAAATATCATCCTCCCATAGAAGTAAAAGTAGCTGCACCTATTAAAGTTGAAGAAAAGATTGTCACTTATAATGATCCTGTTGTCCCTACTTCTTATGTTGAGAAACCTCCTTTCCCTGATAGAATGAAAGATCATGCTAAAGCTTCAACTGTTGTTTGTAAAAGCAATATTAGGACTTATACACCTCCTGAGCAAGTCAAAGTAGAACCCAATATTGCTATTGTTAAAGATCTCTTGTCTGAAAATATTGATGGGCATGTTATTCAATTTTGTGGTGAAACTGCCAGAATTGCTAAACCCTGTGATAGAGATAAACATAGACCTGTGGTAGGCGTGCCTGTTATTTCTGTTAAAATAGGAGATCATTGTTATCATGGCTTATGTGATATGGGTGCTAGTGCTAGTGCTATACCCATTGACTTATACAAGGAAATTATGCATGAGATTGCACCTGCTAAGTTAGAAGAAATTGATGTTACAATTAAACTTGCAAATAGAGACACTATTTCTCCAGTGGGAATTGTTAGAGATGTCGAAGTATTGTGTGGGAAAACCAAATATCCCGCTGATTTTCTTGTTCTTGGTTCTCCACAAGATAGCTTTTGTCCCATTATTTTTGGTAGACTCTTCTTGCATACTGTTAATGCTAAGATAGATTGCAAAAAGAATGTTGTTACTGTTGGCTTGGATGATATGGTTCATGAGTTTAATTTCTGTAAATTTAGTAAACAACATCGTGAGGAAGAATTGCCTAGTAAGGATGAAATTATTGGTCTTGCCTCTATTGCTGTACCTCCTAGTGATCCTTTGGAACACTATTTGCTAGACCATGAAAATGATATGTTCATGAATGAAAGAAGGGAAATAGATGAAGTATTCTTTAAACAGGAACCTATTTTGCAACACAACTTGCCTGTTGAAATCCTAGGGGATCCCCCTCCACCCAAGGGTGATCCCGTGTTTGAGCTTAAACCGTTGCCTGATAATCTTAAATATGCTTATCTTGATGAAAAGAAAATATATCCTGTTATTATTAGCGCAAACCTTTCAGAGCAGGAAGAAGAAAGATTATTGAAAACTCTGAAGAAGCATCGTGCCGCTATTGGATATACTCTGGATGATCTTAAGGGCATCACCCCACTCTATGTCAACATAAAATAAATTTGAAGCTGATGCCAAACCAGTTTGTGATCCTCAACGACGCTTGAATCCTAAAATGAAAGAAGTGGTAAGAAAAGAAATACTCAAGCTTCTGGAGGCAGGTATAATTTATCCCGTCGCTGATAGTCAGTGGGTAAGTCCTGTCCATTGTGTCCCTAAGAAGGGAGGTATTACTGTTGTCCCTAATGATAAAGATGAATTGATTCCGCAAAGAATTATCACAGGTTATAGGATGGTAATCGATTTCCGCAAATTAAATAAAGCTACTAAGAAAGATCATTACCCCTTACCTTTTATTGATCAAATGCTAGAAAGACTATGCAAACATACACATTATTGCTTTCTAGATGGTTACTCTGGTTTTTCTCAAATACCTGTGTCAGCTAAAGATCAATCAAAAACTACTTTTACATGCCCTTTTAGTACTTTTGCTTATAGACGTATGCCTTTTGATTTATGTAATGCACCTGCTACCTTTCAAAGATGCATGATGGCTATATTCTCTGACTTTTGCGAAAAGATTTGTGAGGTTTTCATGGATGTCTTTTCCGTCTATGGTTCCTCTTTTGATGATTGTTTAAGCAATCTTGATCGAGTTTTGCAGAGATGTGAAGAAACTAATCTTGTCTTGAATTGGGAAAAGTGCCACTTTATGGTTAATGAAGGTATTGTTTTGGGGCACAAAGTTTCTGAAAGAGGTATTGAAGTTGATAAAGCCAAGGTTGATGCTATTGAAAAGATGCCATGTCCAAAGGACATCAAAGGTATAAGAAGTTTCCTTGGTCACGCCGGATTTTATAGGAGGTTCATTAAGGACTTCTCAAAAATCTCTCGGCCTCTGACTAATTTATTACAAAAAGATGTACCGTTTGTCTTTAATGATGATTGTGTAGAAGCATTTGAAATACTTAAGAAAGCACTAGTCTCTGCACCTGTTGTTCAGCCACCTGATTGGAATTTACCCTTTGAAATTATGTGTGATGCTAGTGATTATGCTGTAGGTGTTGTTCTAGGGCAGAGAGTTGACAAGAAATTAAGTGTTATCCATTATGCTAGTAAGAATCTAGATAGTGATCAACTAAATTATGCTACTACCGAAAAGGAATTTTTAGCGGTAGTGTTTGCTTGTGATAAGTTTAGACCTTATATTGTTGATTCCAAAGTTACTATTCACACTGATCATGCTGCTATTAAATATCTTATGGAAAAGAAGGATGCAAAACCTAGACTTATTAGATGGGTTCTCTTGCTTCAAGAATTTGATTTGCATATTGTTGATAGAAAGGGAGCTGAGAACCCCGTTGTAGACAACTTATCTAGGTTAGAGAATGTTCTTGATGACCCACTACCTATTGATGATAGCTTTCCTAATGAGCAATTAAATGTCATAAGTACTTCTTGTAGCACTCCATGGTATGTTGATTATGCTAATTATATTGTTGCTAAATTTATACCACCTAGCTTTACATACCAACAAAAGAAAAAGTTTTTCTATGACTTGCGACATTAATTTTTGGATGACCCACATCTTTATAAAGAAGGAATAGATGGTGTTATTAGACGTTGTGTACCTGAGCATGAACAGGAACATATCCTACGCAAGTGTCACTCCGAAGCTTATGGAGGACACCGTGCTGGAGATAGAACTGCACATAAGGTATTGCAATCCAGTTTTTATTGGCCTACTCTCTTCAAAGATGCCCGTAAGTTTGTTTTGTCTTGTGATGAACGCCAAAGAATTGGTAATATCAGTAGACGTCAAGAAATGCCTATGAATTATTCACTTGTTATTGAGCAATTTGATGTTTGGGGCTTTGATTATATGGGACCTTTTCCTGCCTCTAATGGTCACACTCATATTTTAGTTGCTGTTGATTACGTTACTAAGTGGGTAGAAGCTATTCCAACTAGTAGTGCTGATCATAATACTTCTATTAAAATGCTTAATGAAGTTATTTTTCCGAGGTTTGGAGTCCCTAGATATTTAATGACTGATGGTGGTTCACACTTCATTCATGGTGCTTTCCGTAGATGCTTGCTAAATATGACGTTAGTCATAGGATTGAATCTCCTTATCATTCTCAGTCTAGTGGTCAAGTAGAATTGAGCAACAGAGAGCTCAAATTAATTTTGCAAGAGACTGTCAATAGGTCTAGAAAGAATTGGTCCAAGAAACTTGATGATGCATTATGGGCCTATAGAACTGCATATAAAAATCCTATGGGTATGTCTCCGTATAAAATGGCCTACGGAAAAGCTTGTCACTTACCTCTCGAACTAGAACATAAGGCATATTGGGCTATTAAAGAGCTCAACTATGATTTCAAACTTGCCAGTGAGAAGAGGTTATTTGATATTAGCTCACTTGATGAATGGAGAGCCCAAGCTTATGAAAATGCCAAGTTGTTTAAAGAAAAAGTTAAAAGATGGCATGACAAAAGGATACAAAAGCGTGAGTTTAATGTAGATGATTATGTATTGCTATACAACTATCGTTTAATATTTTTTGCAGGAAAACTTCTCTCTAAATGGGAAGGTCCCTATGTTATCGAGGAGGTCTATCGTTCCGGTGCCATAAAAATCAACAACTTCGCAGGCACAAATCCGAAGGTGGTAAACGGTCAAAGGATCAAGCATTATATCTCAGGTAATCCTATAAATGTTGAAACTAATATTATTGAAACTGTGACCCCGGAGGAGTACATAAAGGACACTTTCCAGAACGTTCCAGACTCCGAAAAGGAATAGGTATGTGGTACGGTAAGTAAACCGACTCCAAAAATTTTTAAGGCAATATTTCTCCGTTTTGGAATATTTAGAAAAATAGAAAAATAAGTAGCAGTCCGGGAGGACACGAGGCCTCCACGAGGTGGAGGCGCGCCTACCCCTAGGCGCGCCTCTACCTCGTGAGCACCTCGTGTGCCCTCTGGACTCCGTTTCCTTGCACGATACGTATTTTGGTCGGTAAAAATTCATTATATATACTCCCGAAGGTTTTGACCACCGTAGCACGCAAATATTCTCTGTTCTTGTTTCGAGCCTTTTTTCTGACAGGTCTAGATCATCATGACGACCCCAAGTGCTTCCAAGGACAAGTTCTTCGAGAAGGTGATTAACCCTTACCTCGCGGAGGTGCTGCGGCACCCTCAAACCATTGAGATGCGTGATGGGTTGCTGCACATCCGCGATGTTGAGGGACCAAAGGGAACCGGAAGTGTGGAGTCGAGGCTCGAGGCAATGGAGCAACAAGTTTTCAAGTGTCAGGGGATGGTGGAGCGTGGAATAAACGCTAGCCACAAGATGCTCGCGGAGTTCACCAACAACTACGAGCCGGATGCCAAGAGCACCGAGGAGGCTATCTTTAAGCTACAAGAGAATATCGAGCACCTCCAAGCTCAAATTTATGATCTGCAAAATCAAAACTATGAGTATGAATATAGATTCAAAAGGATGAGTTTGGGTGCAGATTTGAGGATTCCGGAAACTCGATCATCCTTTTATGATGGAGAGCCTATGCCATGGAAGTTGGACGACAAGCCTGCATCATCGATAATACCTCCACCAACAACAAAGAAGGAGAAATAATCACATGGGTATTGGCACTCCCCTTGGCAACTGCCACGCTTGGGGGAGGTGCCCTGGTATCGTATCACCATCACAACTCCTATTTTTACCATTTTTCTTAGTTCGATCCTATCAGTAGTATCTTGATTTAGTAGAATAAAGTCATGGCATGATCTAGTTTTGAGTTTTGCTTTATGATCCTTCTTTGTAATCGAGTCCGTGAGCTATATAATAAAGATTAGTGTTGAGTCGAGGGCTTGATTGTTTTGCCATGATCTTGGGTGATTAGAAGAAAAAGAATAAAAAGAATCAAGAGTTCATATTGATCTTAGTGAAAGTAATGACTTCACATAGAAAGAGTATGATGATTAAAAGTTGTTGGGAGTTAGCAAATATAGCTTTGGTCATCATTGCAATTAATAGGAAGTAATAAGGAAAGAGAGGTTTCACATATAGATATATTATCATTGACATCTTTTATGGTTGGGAGCACTCATTAAAATATGACATGCTAAAGAGTGGAGGTTGGACAAGGAATACAACATAATGAGTTATGTTTTCTTACATTCGAGATAAAGTATGTTGTCATGGATCCTCTATCGTGTTGAGCTTGCCTTTCCCCCTCATGCTAGCCAAATTCTTAGCACCAAGTAGAAATACTACTTGTGTTTCCAAACACCCTTAAACCAGTTTTGCCATGAGAGTCCACCATATCTACCTATGGATTGAGTAAGATCCTTCAAGTAAGTTATCATTGGTGCAAGCAATAAAAATTTCTCTCTAAATATGCATGACTTATTAATGTAGATAAATATGCTTTGTACGAACTTGTTGTGGACACAATAAAAGCGACGGACTGCATAATAAAGGTTCACATACAAGGGGCAATATAAAGTGACGTTCTTTTGCATTAAGATTTTGTGCATCAGCCCTAAACGCGCATGACAACCTCTGCTTCCCTCTGTGAAGGGCCTATCTTTTATTATTATTCTCTACCTTACAAGAGTCATGGTGATCCTCACCATTCCTTTTTCATTTTATCCTTTGGCAAGCTCAGCATGTTGGAAAGAGTATGATATACATATCTAATTGGATGTGGGGGAGCATGAATTGTTATTGTTGACATTACCCTTGAGGTAAAAAGGTTGTGGGGCAAAACTATAAGCCCCTATCTTTCTCTGTGTCTTATTAAAACTTTGTAACCACAAGTATTGCGTGAGTGCTAGCAATTATGAAGGACTAAATGATAGTTGAGTATGTGGACTTACTTTTAAGCTCTGACATAGACTCTTTCCGATGTTATGATAAATTGCAATTGCTTCAATGACTGAGATTATAATCGTTAGTGCCCAATAATGTTTCTGATTCATGCTTTGGCTTTGTGAATAGTTCATTACTTGAACATGAGTAATCATATGACAAAATCTATTTATGTGCTGTTATGAAATAATCATGATGCCTTCATGTCCATATTTTATTTTTATTGACGCCTCTACCTCTAAACATGAGGACATATTTATTGTTATCGGCTTTTCGCTTGAGGACAAGCGAGGTCTAAGCTTGGGGGAGTTGATACGTCCATTTTGCATCATGCTTTTATGTCAATATTTATTGCTTATTGGGTTGTTATTTCACGTTATGTCACAATGCTTATGGCTACAATCTCTTATTTTACAAGGTTTACATGAAGAGAGAGAATGCCGGCAGCTGGAATTCTGGGCTGGAAAAGGAGCAAATATTGGAGGACTATTCTGCGCAACTCCAAAAGTCCTGAAACTCCACAGAATACCTTATAATAAATAAAGAAAAATCGTCGCCAAAGATGAAGGCCAGGGGGCCCACACCCTACTCACGAGGGTGGGGGCGCCCCCCTGGGCGCGCCCCCCTACCTCGTGGGCCCCCTGGTGGCTCTCCGACTCCCATCTTCTCCTATATGAAGTCTTTCGATGAGAAAAAAAAAATCAGAGAGAACCTTTCGGGACGAGACTCCGCCGCCACGAGGCGGAACCTTGGCGGAACCAATCTAGGGCTCTGACGGAGCTTTTCTGCCGGGGACACTTCCCTCCGGGAGGGGAAATCATCATCATCGTCATCACCAACGCTCCTCTCATCGGGAGAGGGCAATCTCCATCAACATCTTCACCAGCACCATCTCATCTCCAAACCCTAGTTCATCTCTTGTATCCAATTCTTGTCTCCAAGTCCGGGATTGGTGCTAGTAGGTAGTCATGTGAATTTGGTATTCGTTCGATATTTTGATGAGATGTATGCTGTCTAACCTCTAGCGGTGTTATGTGAACATCGACTACATAACACTTCACCATTATTTGGGCCTAGAGGAAGGCATTGGGAAGTAATAAGTAGATGATGGGTTGCTAGAGTGACAGAAGCTTAAACCCTAGTTTATGCGTTGCTTCGTAAGGGGCTGATTTGGATCCACATGTTTCATGCTATGGTTAGGTTTACCTTAATATTTTTGTTGTAGTTGCGGATGCTTGCAATAGAGGTCAATCATAAGTGGGATGCTTGTCCAAGTAAGGGTAGTACCCAAGCACCGGTCCACCCACATATCAAATTATCAAAGTACCGAACGCGAATCATTTGAGCATGATGAAAACTAGCTTGACGATATTCCCATGTGTCCTCGGGAGCGCTTTTCCTATCATAAGAGTTTGTCCAGGCTTGTCCTTTGCTACAAAAGGATTGGGCCACCTTGCTGCACCTTACTTACTTTTGTTACTTGTTGCTCGTTACAATTTATCCTATCACAAAACTATCTGTTACCACTTATTTCAGTACTTGCAGAGAATACCTTGCTGAAAACTGCTTATCATTTCCTTCTGCTCCTCGTTGAGTTCGACACTCTTACTTATCAAAAGGACTACGATAGATCCCCTATACTTGTGGGTCATCAAGGAGTTCTTCCATTTCTTGGCAGAATCCTCCAGCGGGATCTTGGGGCAGTCCGCCCCCGACCGCTTCGAGATGACGGTGGCGCCGCAGTCGGCGAACTCTCCGTCCGTCGGGCCCTGCTGCTTCAAGGAGAAGAAGCATGCCCAGAGATAGATCATAGGCTCGACCCCCAGATACCCCTTGCAGGGGGTGATGAAGCTTGAAAGCTGGACGATGGCGCCGGCGCCAAGATGGTGGGGCTGGAGCCCGAAGAACTCTAGGAACATGTGGAAGAAGGTGCTCGCCGGCAACCCAAATCTGCGCTCAAAGTGCGTGAGGAAGACCACGCGCTCTGACTCCTCGGGCTGCGGCCTCTGCTCGTCGCGCGGCAGACGGACGGCGACATCCGTCTCCCGCGGCAAGCGACGCGACGCGTGAAGATGGGCGATGTCTTCGGTGGTGACGTTCGAGCGCCTCCAAGAGCCCGACGGCAGCGCCATCGATGAATGAAGGAGAGGGAGAAAGAAGATGGATGACGGTGAAGTTCTGCTCAAGGCAACGGGCGTCATGGTGCATCGATTGCAAGGAGCAGAGCAAGAGCAAAGGGGGCAGGAGGGCGCGAGCGAGAATAATGTCCGCCGCCCCCCTGTCCCCCAATTTATAACCCTCGATTTGAACGTGGGGGAGTGGGATCGTCTGCACTTGCCCTTTCCACTACCCCGCAATAAGTGTGCACGTACGCACACAATAACTGCCCGGGGAAGAGCAACCAACCCCCGGACACCACAATAAATCCACGCGCGTGGGCCAAGGGCGCACAGAGGCGGCCCCCAGCCCGTCACCCAGTCCCATCACGCGCGTGGCCTGTCAGGCCCCTCCGGCTTTCGGGCACCACGTGGCGCCCACGCAAAGCTCGAAGGATTGCCCCAAGGTTCGACGGACTCCTCGATTCCCGCCCCCGCCGGGGCGCCGTGGTCCGATTTTCGAAAAAACCGGCATACAGTGGGTGTTGCCGGACCCGGCGCTCGCAGAATCCGCCTTGCTTAAGGGGGAAACTATGAAGGACCACTCATCCTAAGACGGCAGACCTTCACAGCTTCGGGGACTACTGTCGGGGGGATGAACCCCGGGCAGGCAACGGAACCCGGATTCTTTTCAAAAACAACGGGGCCAGCATTGCCCCTCAAGCCAGCACGTGCTTGGCCGGCTCGCTCGACCCGGCCGAACCCCACAACCCAGTTGTGGGGACCCCGACTCATAAGTCGAGATCACCGAATGCACGTGTACAGTGATCCCAGAGATCAATGCTCACTGAACACACAGAAGCTGAATAACAAGAGTCTTACATCCATACATACCATTTTACACAAGTAGGACCATTATGGTCAAGTCTTGAGTGTATCATCGCCGCGGAAATCTTCGATAACAACTTGGACCCATGTCATCTGCCTTAACCCTACAGGCATTCTGACTGGGAAGCATCCTAGCTCACACGATCGTCACCAAAGTCTCTTCTTCATACACCTGCTCTTTCAAGCCTGGCCAAGTAAATAGCCAGGGACAAGCCAGTGAGTACGTTTGAATGTACTCGCAAGCAACCCATGCTTTGGTCCAAGATGTAACAATACATGATATAGGTAAATTTTTGTAGAAAGCTAGTTTTTAGTGCAATGACATGTTCAACAACTTGTAAGATATGCATCAAGAGAATTCAAGTAACCATGAGGACAGGTTAGAGGTATCAACATAAATAGAGTGGGCACCAACACATCTCAATCACGTCAATTCCTTTGACTTGACCCAAGTAGTTATCCGAACACACACACTGGTTTGTAAACTCGACATAGTTTAAGCAAAGACCGCCTAATCTGTCCTTGACCGTGGACACGGCTATTCAATAGTTTTACACTCTGCAGAGGTTGCACACTGTACCCACAAGATCCGGGGAACTTCCGTGTGATCCACGACCCGCGATACCTCAAGTACCCGGGGTAAGCACCCGATCACTATCTTTCCCTAGACGACACTAACATGGAGTCCACCCGATTGGTAGTGACCCCTGTGCCGAACATTTCACATCTTAAAATTGTGGAGCATCGCTCCCATATTCATCACATACTGGCACGGGGTACCAACGGTGTGTCCTGTGCCCCAAAAAAATGTTCTTGGCCGCCCTACCTGGCACGACGCCGTCCCAAGAGAGCTCACGAACAACTCTCCCGTCACTAGTAATGCGGGCTCCAAGCTAGTATCGGTCTAGGTAATCAATAGTGCCCTTTCCCATATAAGGGTAGAGTGGTTGCGCATGTAAGGTTGGGACAGTCGACAAATCTTAAATCTAATCCGTTTTCGAAAACAACACACACACTTGCCACGGTACACCACTTCCTCATCAAGTGGTTACCCATCTCATCATCTCCCCGGGGCATAAGTGGCACCCGATGGGGTTTTCGAAAAGTCTTTTGAAAATACTTTGTCTCCATCACCATGCATATTCCCGTCCCTTTTTGCGTAGCACTACTTTAGCATCCTATCTACTCCCACCGTCATAACCCTCATAAGAAGGTAGGGTTATGCACAATGAAAGTATCAACGAGGAAGTACGGTGGCAAACCATCAAAGCGGATACCACCTCATCATGATTCCGATGCAACAACAATATGGTGCTATATGACATGCATAAAAAGGGTTTCATAGACATGGTCAAAGGGCTGCTTGCCTGTTTTAACAAAGTCTTTGAGGTCTTCAAATATCTCTGGTCCAACTCCGAGCATTTCGTCTACTTCGTCAACTATCGTCGAAAACAACCATAATAAGCAACACAACAAGGCAAAATAAAAGTGCTCTAAAAATATGAGTTGGACTTTTCTAGGATACCTCTGGTCATATGAGGGGTGACCAAAGTGGTTTCATTAGGATTTGATCAATGGACATCTCTGAACATTTCAATATGATGGAATCAAGGGGTTTGATGGATCCACAAGTTGTACACAGAATGCCATTTTATAAAAATGAGTAAAAGTACCCATTAATTCAGGCATGATTTTTTGAAACATTTAGAAATTGGTTTCACTGGATTTGGAGTTGAAATGAATATAATATGGAATTTTGAAGTGGACTTATGTGGATAAATGACCTTTTGAAAAGGTTTAGTGAAAACCAAGGACAACAAAAATGTCCACTGTGGCCTCTTAAATAGGACTTGATTTATGGAGTCTCTGGAAATTTGAATCATCAAATTTGGACCTGAAATGAGGTCTCTAGAAAAGTTTGAATCTTGTTGAAAAAGAAAAAGAAAATGGAAATACCTAATGGACCTAATTCCGACGGCGGCAGCGCGCACTGGGTGGGATTTAACGGTGAGGCGCAACTGGGCCGGCCCAGCGGCTCGGCCACGCGGCGACAGGACGACATCGAAGGCCTCTTTGCTGAAGTCGTCTCCACTTAAACGGGCGGGGCCCTCCCACCGGGTCGCTGACGAGCGGGGCCTGGTGCTCAGGCCGTCTCCTACCTCCCGCTCGAACAGAGCAGAGGCAGGGGAGGCGAGGCCGAGCGGGCGCCAGCGTTCTCCCCGGCGGTACCGGCCACCACCGGCGACGCTCGGCGTACCGGTGGGTCCAACGCGAGCAGGCGCGCCCATCCAGGTGCTTCACGCCCGCGGGGGAGCCCGGGAAGAGAAGGAGCTTCCGGTGCGGCGGACCGGGGCGTCGTCGAGGATGGATGAGGGAGTCCTAGACTAGGGGGTGTCCAGACAGCCAGACTATCAATATCCGCCGGACTCCCAGACTACGAAGATAGAAGATTGAAGGCTCCGGCTCGTGTCCGCAAGGTACTTTACTTGGCGTGGAAGGCAAGCTTGGCAATACGGATATGTAGATCTCCTACCATTGTAACCGACTGTAACCCTAGCCTCTCCGGTGTCTATATAAACCGGAGGGCCGAGTCCGTAGGACAACATTACATCTCGACCATCATACCATAGGCTAGCTTCTAGGTTTAGCCTCATTGATCTCGTGGTAGATCTACTCTTGTACTACCCATATCATCAATATTAATCAAGCAGACATAGGGTATTACCTCCATCGAGAGGGCTGAACTCAGGTAAAAACCTTGTGTCCCTCGTCTCTGTTACCATCCGCCTAGACGCACGTTCGGGACCCCTACCCGAGATCCGCGGTTTTGACACCGACATTGGTGCTTTCATTGAGAGTTCCTCTGTCGTCACCAATAGGCTTGATGGCATCTTCAATCTTTGACGCTGTCCAGTATGCAGACTTTCCTCCCGGACAGATCTTCATATTCGCGGCCTTGCATCTGCGGGCCAACTCTCTTGGCCATCCGAGCAGATCGAAGCTACGCCGCCGTCAGTCGATTCGAAGTTTAAACTTCACGGCCGACGATCGCGGAGACTTGATCTTCGACGGACTCGAGCCACAGCCAAGCGCCGCCAGACCGCGTGACGATGGGCATGATCTAGCTCTGCCGCCGTACAGTGCTTTGGCGGCCGCACTTGAATCCGCCCCGGCTACTTGCCCGGAGCCGATCGCCCATGACGAGGGTCGGTGGATAGACGCCGCCCCGGGGGCTTCAATATCTACGGCGATGGAGCCGAATACCAATCTTGTCCCCCGCGAAACTCGTGATCCCGAGGCGCCGGACTCCTTGCCGGACTCCGAGCCTCCCGCGCCCCTGCTAATTAAACCAGATTGGGCGCCGGTTATGGAATTCACCGCCGCGGACATCTTTCAACACTCGCCTTTTGGCGATATCTTGAATTCTCTGAAGCATCTCTCGCTATCAGAGAATCTGGCGGACTATGGCCGGGATGGTTGGAGTTCAGACGACGAAGAAATTCGAGCCCACCCACCACCCACTTTGTAGCCACCGCCGAGGATCTAACCGACATGCTAGACTACGACCGATGACATCGACGCTTATGGACGGCGATGCCGGAGACGATCAGACCCAGCGCCCACGGACACCGGAAGGCCGCCTCATCACGACGTTTACATGGTGGATACCCCAAAAGAAGGGGATGGCGAGAAAGCAGCGGAGGAAGATTCTTTAAAGAAGCAACCCAAGCGCCGACGGCGCCGCTCTAAATCCCGCCACAGCAAAAATGGAGAATCCGGCACGGGAGATAATAACACTCCGGAGAGTGCCGAAGACAAACCCCTCCAGAAAGAATCAGCGAAGGAGGATGAAGAAGTACGCCCTCACGAAAGGGCGGCAGAAGAAGAGGTTGAGGATCACAACTATATACCTCCCTCCGAGGACGAATCAAGCTCGATGACGATTTAACTCAAGAGCCCGTCGAACAAAATTCGCAAACACGGGCTCATCGCTACAGCAAGAAGCTCAAGGAGGAAAAGCGGAAGCTCAACACAGCGGAAGACGCGCCCGGATAAGATGGAGCAAAGTGCTCAAAACCGCAGACAAACAAGGCAACAGCCACCAACCGAAGAGCTACCCAAAGCGCAAGTTGCTCCTGACTTGACGAAGAGGCCAGAAGCCCCCACCGTCCAATGGTTCTGCCAGTCCATCTATGGACCCAAAAGGAAAGCCCCAATAAGCAAAGGAACACGCAAGTGTCCGACGACAGCGCACGCATAAGCACAGGGTGCCGACATCCACTATGCTTTATAGACGAAGTCTTTGGAACATGAATTCCCAGCAGGTTTAAACCCATATACATAGAAGCCTACGATGGAACAATGCACTCGAGTCTGGATAGAAGACTATATATTACATATACATATGGCGGAGGAGACGATCTTCACGCCATAAAATATCTACCCCTCAAACTCAAAGGGCCAGCTCGTCATTGGCTCAAAAGCCTCCCAGAAAACACTATTGGAAGTTGGGAAGAGCTCGAGGAAGCGTTTAGAGCAAACTTTCAAGGGACTTATGTACGGCCTCCGGATGCAGATGACTTAAGTCACATAACTCAACAGCCCGGAGAGTCAGCATGAAATTCGGAACAGGTTCCTCACCAAAAGAACCAAATAGTCGATCGTCCGGACGCCAAGCCTTAGCAGCTTTCAAGCACAATGTCCGAGACGAATGGCTTGCCGACACCTCGGTCAAGAAAACCGAGGACAATGACCGCATTAACAAGCCTCATGACCCGCTTTTGCGCAGGAGAGGACAGCTAGTTGGCAAGAAGCAGCACCAGCGACCCAAGTACATCCGAGATAAGAGATGGAAACGGAAAATCACGGCGCAGAAAAGATCAGCGCCGGAATAAAGAGAAAAGCCCAAAGAGCACGACAGTCAATGCCGGATTTAAAAGCCCACGGCCGAATAATAAAGCTCAACCCATCAAGGACGACAGCGACGAACTGTCTAACCTACATAAAATCTCGGTCGGATCTGTCAAATCCACAGACCCGGAAGGCTCGCAAATCACACCCACAGGATTGTTGGGTTTTCAAACAGTCCGCCGATTAAACGCCGAACGCAAGGGGCTCGACGCTCAGTTTAAGAAGATAAACCCCGCCAAGCAGGCACCGAAAACAAAAGACTTTCCCACAAGGGGTCAAAGCAAGAACTCACTTCATGTGAGGATACGGAGAAACAAAGGCGGCACTTTCTAAAAGAGCTTCAGACGGTCCGCCCCGCAAACCATAGAGATTGGATATCAAAACCAATCACTTTCGACCATCGGGATTATTCCAAAAGTGTTCGAACCGCGGGACGGACTCCCCTGATATTGAATCCGATAATAGACGGACTACAATTCACAAACGTCCTAATGGATGGAGGCAGTGACTTAAACCTGCTATATTCAAATACAATCCGTCGGATGGGGATAGACCCTACCAAAATTCGACACAGCTGCACTTCCTTCAAAGGAGTTACGCCGCCCTTACGCCAGTGCACAGCTCGATATTATCAAGTCGTGTTCGGATCACCGAACAATTCCCGACGAGAAAAGTTAATTTTCCATATCGTCCCATTTAAAAGTGAACATCAAGCACTATTAGGACGAAAGGCCTTTGTCCGCTTCAACGCCATACCGCATTACGCATCTCTTACACTTAAGATGCCCGGTCCACACGGCACTATTTCAGTGCGAGGGTCACTTAAAGCCCCCGGACTCGGATAGACGAATCCGGACTCAGCAGGCTAGGGGCTCCCTAGCCACATACCCTTTCACAAGGGGCTGCGCGCACAATTAATATCGTTTCATATAAACCTACCCTTAATTATTTACGCTTATTCTTTTGCATTATTTTCGCATCGAACTGTTTTTGAAATGTTCTCTCTTTTCTACAGATGAGCATCGTATGCACTCCATCCGTGATAACGGCACAACGGAGACACAGCGCAGACGCAAGAGGGACCCGTCGCAAGGATTCTTTTCGATTAAGACCCTACGTAGACCTTTTATTCTCGTCTCTTGTTGCTAAATCGGCCTCGCTTCTTCCTATAGCCGAGGCGGAGCTCGACGCTTTGGCATTGGCAGCGTCCAAGACAACGCCTGCACTGGACACAAGGGGCTTAGGTATAATTCTGCCCGTTATCATAAAGTCCGAACACCTCGTGGAGTGTTCGCGCCCTCAAGTTGGGCACTATATGCATCAGCTCGAATCATGTCTTTGGTCAAATGTTGGGTTTGCCGGCTCCGTGTTTTGCTGCCTTACATTTCAGATCATCCGCTAACGCGGCACCAGGAGAACTATCGCGATTGTGCCCCGGTTCGCCGGGCGAGCACCTCAAGAGAGAAAGCCGAAAACCGATCGTCATGATATAGCGAGAGTCCGTCACCACTTGATTGACTACGGAATGTTTAGAATTTCGCTGACGAAGGGCCGCTTCGGTCAGCACATACGCACTTTCGAATCCGGAGATGTGCGGTGCCATTAGGGGCTATGTCGTAGCCCCACCCTCGAGCTCCATTGGCTAAGTGAAAGAAATAAAGCATTATAGTCCGGATTGCCTCGCTTGCTATGCTACCACCTCCTTATAACAGACCGAGACGCCGGATTAAAGTGTGAAAAGCGCTATTTTGCTAACACCCCAAACCTTGTGTATGGGGGTGAAGTCAAGATCGATCTTTCAAAGTTATACACGAGTATACTTAAAACGGCCGCAAGGAGAAGTACTATTACTTGGAAGCACAAGTATAAAAAGCATTCACACTATAATCATTCACAAACAAGTTAATGCGTTCAATTGAACGTTACATTCTTCGAGCACTGGACTCTATTACACGAGCGCCGCGCATAACTTCCCCGAAATAATGTTCGGCAGGAAGCCGGTTCCCATCCGAACCCTGGGCAGCAATAGCGGTGGCATCCATCTCCGGACACTGCACCTTCACACGGGCCAGAGCCATCCGCGCGCCCTCGATGCAGGCCGACCGCTTCATCTCCTTGATATGCGGCACCGCCCCAAGGAACTGCTGCAGTAGGCCAAAATAGCTCGTCGCCTTGGACCTCTCTGGCCACACATGGGCCACGATGTCACCATAGCCAGCCGGACAGTCTATTCAACTCGCCCATTCGGCCAACCTGTCCGACAGCGGAAGAGGGCGATCCGGACTGTGGAATTGAGTCCAATATAGCTCTTCCACCTCGTGATCCCCCTGGCTCCGAAAGTGCTTAACGGCGTCAGCCGCACTCGCAGCCAAGTCCATGTAAGGATCCTCCGAACTCCACTGCTTTTCAAATTGGGCATACTTGGCATCCATAAACCGGCGACGCATAAGAAACGGCCTGCCAGCCGTGATTTCTCCGGCTTGGCGCAGCTCCTCCTTCATAGCTCGCATTGCAGAGCGGGCATCCTTGGTCTCGGCGGTGGCCTTCTTCAGGTCTTCCCGCCCAATAGGCGCCTTTTCAAGAGCCTCGCCACGGTCGGTAGCATCCTTTAATTTCTTGGCCAATCCGCCACCTCCGCCTGCTTAGGCAAAGGCGCAGCCTTTTCGCCTTCAACTCCTCGGCCGCCCTCGGCAGCCGCAGATCACTCCTTCGGCTTGTTCCTTAGCTTGTGCAAGCTCGTTCAAGTCTCCACAGCAGCAAAGACTGTCTCAGATATACACAACACACAACTTATCGAGGAGGGCTTTAACCCACTCGATAAAACAGCTATGGAGAATTTATTTACCTTGCGACTCGTCAAGTCGCTGATTGACAAGTGCTATGTCAAGATTCGCCATGTCCAGCTGCCGACTCATCCAAGAATCGATCATCCGGCTGGCCTCGGACTATCCGCCACCTGTATCAGAACGGCGATATTTATTACCTGAGATCTTTAGATTTTCGATCCTCGGCACGCTGTCGTCTTCGACAACCTACCGAGTCTCGGGGCTACTATCTATACAGAGCGCATCTTTATATGCACAACTGTTAAAAAGCAAAGGGTACGCTATTTTCAAGATACCTCAAAACCCGCCAAAGAAGCTCATGGCAGCATCACGCATCCGCCAGCGGACGAAATTCTTCCAATCACCATACGCATTAACGCACGGTGATCTTCGAAATGGACGCCTCTCAAGCAAACTCTTCGATTCTCCCGACCGGCTCGTGGGTGTTGAACTCCTCGACCCCTCCAGACTCGGGACGCCCCGTGACGACACTTCAGCTCGCCCGCTTCATCCGGCGATGCGTCGGACGGAGGTGTATCGCTCTCCATCATCTCCGGAAGAAGATCCCCCGAGGACGAACTCATCTGAGACGGCTGCAGATCCGAACTGCAATATAAATATTTCGATTACCTACAGAAGCATAAAACGAAGGTACTTTCTTATTTAACTTCTTCTTTCATACTCACGGCTCGTTGGAGGGCTGGTCCTTGGGCGATGACTGTGCGTCCGGATTCTCTCTGGGCGCCGGACCTCCCGGTGGGGATTTCTTCCCACGCTTGGGGGCTTTGACCTTCGGATCTTCGGGGGCGGCCCTCTTTTCCCTCTGAAGGGAGGGATCCTTGGTCCTCTCCTCTTCAGTCGCCTCTTTGGACGAAGTATTAGCTCCTTTATCTCCCCATCGCCCCTTCGTGGGTGCGGCCTCCAACATTCGACCAAAGACGGGCTCCAAGGCGGTCTCTGGGGGGGGCCGACACCTTATCAGCCTTGATCGCGCCACCCATTCCTGTAAAGAATAAAAAGGGTTAAGAGATGATCTTTTGAAAGGCATACAAGCAGGATGTCCGGGCTCTGAGCTATTTACCTGAGTATCCGGACGATCGCGGCTTAGTCCCGCATCCTCGGCCGAATCCGGACACGCCACTTGCGGTCCGAAGAACAACTCGTACATCTCCAGGGGTGCCGCCCCCATGAAATGCTGGAGGATACGAGGTCCCTCCGGATTGAACTCCCATAAACAGAGAGGACGACGTTTGCAGGGTAGGAGGTGCCTAGTTAGCATAACCTGCATCGCCTTGACCGGATCGATCTCCCTTGTTTGGAGATCCCGAATCCAGCCCTGCAGTGCGGGCACGTCCTTGGACGGCCCCCAGTTGAGCTCTTGGTTGACCCACGACATTAGTTGCTGTGGAGGTCCCGGGCGGAAGGAGGGCGGCGGCTTTGCTTGTCGCCTTGGAGCGGTGATGTAGAACCACCCGCTGCCACAATCCTGTTCCTCTTGGAAGGAACCTTCGAGCCACGGGCATCGACCATCTTGCTTATGGTCGCTCGCCACACTCCGCCGACGCCCCGATCATCTTCGCTCCACCTTAAATGTTTTCAGCCACAGTCAAGTGGGGGTTGACGGAGGAAGGCTTCGCAGACAATAATGAATGCGGAGATATGGAGGATGGACTCGGAGCCGAGTCATGGAAGTCCAGCCCGAGAAGAACAAGCCCCTCACAAAAGGATCCGTCGGAAGCCTAATCCCGACGAAGGTGGGATGCTGAAAATGACACATTCGCGGGCTCGGGTGGCACGGCCTGCCCAGGGGCAGGCAACCTGGCGAGACTTCAGAGGCAGTGCACTTGGCCTCACGCAACTTCAATATGTCCTCCTTCGTGACGGAGGAGGGCACCCACCGGCCCTGGAGGTCGGAGCCGGACATTGCTGTGGATCCGAAGCGCTCGAGTCTGAAGCTCTTGGTGTTGGAATTGGGAGCAGAGGAAAGATTCGATGCGAGGATAAGAGACAAGGACAGGCCTTGGTCCTCTTATAAAGGGGAAATAATACCAAGGGCCGTCTCCGTGACCGTTTGAGATTCCCCTTCGATAGAGGAGGCGTGGCGACGGGAACGGTTGGGTTACCCACGCACGTATTGATGAGAATCCCGGAAAGAGGGGAACACGATCTCTGCTTCGACGGGACGTGCCAAGGAAGCCGCTTCGCTAAAACGTGCTGAGGTGGAATAGTAAAAACAATTAAAACGAAGGCTTGGCTGCGGTGTGATGTCATGCCGCATAATACGCCGCCAGATTGGATCGGTGTATGTGTTTTATTCTCTACGCTGGAATGTGGAAATTATTTTGCAGAGCGGACACTATCCCGGTGTTCATTATCTTCTAGATTATTCAAGGGAGGAACCCGCCGCAATGCTGAATATTATGCACGCCGGACTTATCGTCATTGAAGACTGGTTCAGGCTACCGAGGAGTCTCGACTAGGGGTGTCCGGACAGCCGGACTATCAATATCCGCCGGACTCCCTGCATCACGAAGATAGAAGATTGAAGGCTCGGCTCGTGTCCGGAAGGTACTTTACTTGGCGTGGAAGGCAAGCTTGGCAATACGGATATGTAGATCTCCTACCATTGTAACCGACTCTGGTAACCCTAGCCTCTCGGTGTCTATATAAACCGGAGGGTCGAGTCCGTAGGACAACATTACATCTCAACCATCATACCATAGGCTAGCTTCTAGGGTTTAGCCTCATTGATCTCGTGGTAGATCTACTCTTGTACTACCCATATCATCAATATTAATCAAGCAGACGTAGGGTATTACCTCCATCGAGAGGGCCTGAACTCGGTAAAACCTTGTGTCCCTCGTCTCCTGTTACCATCCGCCTAGATGCACAGTTCGGGACCCCCTACCCGAGATCCGCCGGTTTTGACACCGACAATGGACTTGACGCCACGGCCTCCGGGATGTGTAAATGGAGAGCGGGAGAGCTCCATGGTGGTTGCGGTGATGCAATGACCCCCATAGGTGGAGAGGAGGGGGCTCGGACGACGAGGATTTAAGCGATAGCCGGCGGCCGGCTCCGGCCATGGACGAGGTTGGAGGGCACGGGAGGGGGTGTGGATTGGTCCAGGGGATGCACTGGAGAGAGAGAGAGAGAGAGAGAGAGCAAAGGGGATCCAGAGGGAGGTCAGGGGCGGCCTTATATGGCGAGGTCGTGGCTCACCGTGGACGTGGCCTACGGGCACCCGCGGAAATAACTGCAGTGGCCATGGGAGGAGGCTCGGGGCTGTCTGCGGCGCTTGTGGGCGTGGTCCAAATCGAGGGAGATGGAGAGAGAGAGAGCAGGGAGTGGCAGAGCGTCACGCGTGTGGGCTCGGCCATTGGGGATCTCGGGCGGCTCTGGCGCGCATGCGAGGGGGCAGCGGGAGGGAGAAGGAGGAGGGGGACCAGGCCGTGGCGTGTTGCGGACGCCGAGGCGCATCGTCGGGCGCGCTGGGGAGGCCCGAGGTGGCCAGAGGCGGTTGGAAGGGGGCGGCTACAGTGCGGGAGTGCACTGTAGTGCGCTCTGGAGCACGCCAATTGCATGCCAGGGCATGCCTTTGGCTTGTAGGGTGGCGCCACTTGTGTCTAGGTTGTTTAGGGAGGAGTAAACAAAGGGGAGAGGGCCTTGGATGCCTTGGACAGCCAGTAGGAGAGGAGAGAGGTTGAGGGAAAGAGGGAAATGGGCTGTCCAGAGAGAGAAAGTGGGGTTTTACCCCTCCAATAATTGAACTATGGATTTGCCATTGCTACTGGAGGTAGAAGAGGTCTAGGAGGGGCTGTGGTAAAAAGTTGAGGTCATGGAGAAAAGTGGAAGTGGTCAAAACAGGGGTTTTAGTAAATTGGCAGAAGGTGTTTGTTGCTGGTTTGGGCAAGTAGATGATCTCCATTTGTCATGAGGCTTGACAGAGTCAAATGGTATGAGAAAATAAGAGGTTCCCCCAAGATTGAGTTCATTTGGGCAAAGTTGCCAATGCAACTTTTGTAAACCCTAGAAATTAGCAGAAATGAACTTGTGTAGATCTAGTTGAGCAAATCACTTCTCCTTGATGCACCACTTGGTGTAGTGGCCTCATTTGGTCATGTGAATATGCTCACCAAGGTTGGGGTCAAGGAGAGAAAGTTGGTAGCACAAAGTTGTTCAAATTAGATTCTGGTCAGAGAGGGTTTGGGGGCACTTTGATCAATATAACACTTTCTCCAACTTGTGCCATTTGGTCTAGATGAATGATTAGACCATTTGAGCATGTTCACAAGATTTGAGAGCATTTGGGAATGTTTGGCAATGTAAAGTTGCTCAAACTTCAAAATGGACATAAATGGTTTTGAGGGGATTTGATGATGTCATATTGTTCTCCAAGTCATGAGACTTGGCAAGATCACCAAATAGGGCATTTGTGACATGATGGATTTTTCTTGGATTTTTATGAAAATATTTCCTGTAGAAATATTTCAAATCCTTGAAATTGGCAAAAATGGTTTTGGGAGGTTTTGTCCCATATTTTGAACATGACCATGTGCTGAAACTCTTATATATGGAAAATATATGTCCATTGAGTTTCCCTGATTTTTGTCAAATATTTTTGAAACAATAAAATAATTTTACCCTATTAAAGACCATTTCTGGCCTTAAGAAAAAGCTTTTAAATAAAATATTAAATTAACTTTTAAAATTATATTTTTGTGGTTTCTGGGTATCCTATATATAATAGGAGTCAAATATACTTTTGGAAAGATTTTTACTGCCCTAAATTAAGTACTTATAGTGCAAACCTCAATTAAGGGGGTTTTGAAAAACTAATTTTTTGAAAATACTATTTGGCCAAATTATTTTTAAAAGAAATTATTTTTATGTCCTATACACATGGCATGATCATTGGTTCAAGAGTTTGGAGCAAGGAGATGAAGTATAGGAGCTGGAGGATTTATTTGATTTTTAGAGCACTTGCAACCAACACACAGAAATCAAATCAAGCAAGGACCAAACACTCAAAAGTTTTTGTCAAACCACATTTTATCATGATTTATTAGCTCAAGTGTTGTGGCACGAAAATCAGGGTGTGACACCGGCCGAACTCTCTGACCCGGCAAGACACGTCGACTCGGCCTCAACAAGTAGAACAAGGCGGCCGAACCCGGCACAGCCAAGGCTTCCTCAACAAGCCGGCTCCACTCGTGGCGTGCTCCGCAATCCAGCCACGGGCCAGCTCCCGTCCCATCCAGGTCGTACGATGGGACGAGTCTTCAGCCACCGATGACCAAGGCAACAGTGCCCCTCCCATGCCTCGTCACCGGCGTGGCAACATGATGCCCTCACCTACCACGATAAGGGCGGCGTGGCTATAAAGGTGCCCCGCCATCATCACGACGACAACAAGCGGCGACCTGACGAAGCGCCATCAGACGTTAACTCGACTTCGCCACGCCTACGACGGTCGACAAGACGGCGCACAGTTCCCCTAGGCACGCGGGGCCTGCACCTAGGGGAACCCGGGAACCACTAGCCCCAGCGGGTCCCCGGACGTCGACAATCCGGACCCACCAACTTGTAATATTACCATTGTACCCCTGGGGGTTGGCCTATAAAACCCCCTAGGAGCCCACGCCTACAAGGGCATGAGGGCATGCGTAGAGAGAAGCAAGCAAGAGAGGAACTAGCCACCAAAACAGTAACATCCACTCGGGGAGAAGGAGCAGCCTAAGCCTTGGCCAGCCCTCTTTCCTCCTCCATATAGCTCTAGGAGCAACATTGTACTGTCGAACATCAAACTACACTCGGCAGGACTAGGGGTGTTATCTCTCCGGAGAGCCCCGAACCTGGGTATGTCTTGCATCCCGCGCTAGCTCATACCAACCCCGCCTCTGGAGCCCACCAGTGCCCTCGAGCCTCCTCCTCTCTTTAGCCATCCCATGGCATCTGCCGTGCACCCACCACGACACCATTGTTGCTTCATCTCCCATGCTCACACTTGTATACCGCCGGTCGCATTAGGAATGTGGACATCAATCACCCACGCATCGTGAGGGAGTCGGAATTCTTAATCATGACGGTCAAGAAAACATGGGCTCCCCGCTTTCATCCATATTTTAACCAATCACAATGGCTGGAGTACCATGGTGTTCAACTATGTCCGAATCCGGAGTTGAATGTTGTTAAACGGGGTAGACGTAAGACAAAGCGTCTTAGAGGTGACATGGACGGATGGGGTCATGGTGGTCGCCGCGAAGTGGGCAACGACCAACTCCAAGAGCCTCGTGAGAGCTCCCATTGTGGGGAGTGGAAAGGTCATGGCCACAACAAAAGAAAATGTACGAAACCAAGGAAAAGGTCCAAGAAAAATGATGCAAGCACAAGCCATCAAGGAGCGACAGAAGGAAGCAAACCAAGTGGTAGCCAACAAGTGCCAAGCCAACCAAGTGGTAGCCAACAAGTGCCAAGGCAACCAAGTGGTAGCCAACAAGTGCCAAGCCAACCAAGTGTTAGCCAAAGAGGATCTAGGCAACAAAGAGGTCGGCAACTAAGACTTACAAGAGGCCGTGGTGGTGGTAGAGCTTGTGGTGGTGGTGTAGGCCGTGGTGGTGGTAGAGCTCGTGGTGGTGGTGGTGTTGGCCGTGGTGATGGTCTTGGCCGTGGTGATGGTCTTGGCCTTGGTGGTGGACTTGGCCGTGGTGATGGACAGGGACAAGGTCATTATAGAGGAATGTTTGGATACCTCGATGGACCATTTCCGTATGTTGCTCACTAACTACAATGTTTCATATGTTCTTGTTTTTCATATGTTCTTCTTTTTCATATGTTCTTGTTGTACATGTTCTTCCATTTGTTTTTATTGTCTTTACTAACCATTATGTTTCACTCATTGTAGGTATGGCGGCTTCCCAACCCAACAAACCAACAATGAAGGAGGATGGCGAAGATGAGATGGCGGGATGGTGGGAGAAGGCTGCGAAGAAGCTTACAGATGAGGATGCATCCGCACTAAAGAAGAAGAAGGAAGAGGAGCTTGAGAATAAGAGGAAGGAAATAGAGAGAGTGACACATGCGATGTGGGCTAGGGAGCAAGCATTGGTGAGGAAATGCGAGGAGGCACAGAAGAAGCGTCAAAATGATTTTGAAGAAAGAACCATGAAACTTTGGGCATTCGCAACTGAAAAATAGGAGAGGAAGAACAAGATATTCATGGAGAGGGTGGTTAAGGAGGCTCACCTCATAAGGAAAGGGAGGAGGAAGAGGAAGAAGAGAGGAAGAAGAAGAAGGGAAAGGGGCCTTGCTCTACGCAATAGAGTTATGTCATCTTCAACTTCAACTTGCTTGTGGACGATGATCGTGTTATCCTCTAAACTATGCTCTTCGATTTGGTTGTGAACTACTATGTGTCATGAACTACTATGCCTCCTCCTCGATTTGGTTGTGAACTAGTATGTGTCCTGAAGTACTATGTATTTCCTCCTAAATTTGGTTATATGAACTACTCCTCAAGTTGAAGTACTATGTGTTATGAACTACTATGTGTCGTGAAGTACTTTGTGCATATGTTGTCTTCACAGTTGTTTGCTTGCTATGTATCAATCCTACTTCACATCATCGTACTATGTCTGCATATGCTAAAAAATTCACTAAGTCCCAGTGGCACTTTACAGTGTGGCGCCTGCAGGCTAGGTGTTGCATAAGTCTGTAACTATCCAGAGAGCAACAGAAGGCATGGCAAGTTACAGACCCGTGTGGCACCTAGCTTGTAGGCGCCACACTGTACAGTGCAACACCCACATACTATGCGTTGCACTGTACAGTGTGGCGCCTGCAAGCTAGGCGCCACACAAGTATGTAACTATCCAGAGAGCAACAGAAGGCATGGCAAGTTACAGACCTGTCTGGCGCCTAGCTTGCAGGCGCCACACTGTACAATGCAACGCCCAGATGCTAGGCACTGCACTGTACAGTGTGGCGCCTGCATGCTAGGCGCCACACAAGTCTGTAACTATCCAGAGAGCAACAGAAGGCATGGAAAGTTATAGACCTGTGTGGCGCCTAGCATGCAGGCGCCACACTGTAGAGTGCAATGCCCACATGCTAGCCGCTGCAATGTACAGTGTGGCGCATGCATGCTAGGCTCCACACAGGTCTCTAACTATCCAGAGAGCAACAGAAGGCATGGCAAGTTACAGACCTATGTGGCGCCTAGCTTGCAGGCGCCACATTCTACAGTGCAACACCCACATGCTAGGCGCCAGATTGCATAAAGGGCGCCTGCAAGCTAGGCGCCACACAGTGTCTGTAATTTGCCCCGCCTACATTGCTCCTGTTGCTCCAGTGTTGTCCAAAATTTCGCTAAGTGTTGATGTGGCGTCTAGCTTGCAGGCGCCACACTGTACAGTGCAACGCCCAGGGCTAGGCGCCACACATGTCTGTAACTTGCCCTGCCTTCTGTTGCTCTCTGTTGCCCTACATTCTGTTGCTCAAACTGGGTCATTTTAAGTCACACATAGTTGCATCGCAGAATAAACAGTAATTTCAACATTACTATGAGCTAAGGCATTTCGTAGAGTGATCATCACGACAAGTTCAACATTACTAACAGCTTCAAGTTCAACATTACCTAGAGTGACCATCACGACAAGTTCAACATAGAGTGACCATCATGACAAGTTCAACATTACCACCAACATAGAGTTCAACATAGAGCTACAACCAACATAGAGCTACCATTACAAATAGAGGACGATGACTAGTTCCTTGATCGCTTGTTGGCTCCTCCCCCCTCTTGACTCCCATCTTCTTCACCTTCCTAGGAAGTGGAACCCGCGCCGGCTCCGGCTCCGGTTCCTCCACGTCATCCACATCGTCATCCAAATAGTCATCCAAAACCGCCATCCGCGAGGTGCCGACCATCCTTCTGCCTCTTTGGGTGAAGTCTTCAGGTGTGTATTTCTTGATTTCCTTCCTAGGCTTTAACTGGTATGCAGACCGGACCTGGTACGTCCCCAAGGTCATATCATCAGCAACATATGCATCAACAAAAGATATGAAAAGACCGTGTGTGAGGATATAGTTAGCAATGCATCAACAATTGGATATATGCTCATGCCATACCTCTTGGGTGATCACACCCACATCCTCATCCTCCAAAGGATCACCATGGCCCTGGCTCGAAGTGGGATCTCATGGTGTCGCCGACCTAGACTGTCCTGGTGATACATACTCCGGGTCACGACAACCGAAAAGGTTTGATAGGCCTTAACTTTTGGCCCTGGCGCTCCAGCATGTACAAGTGAATGAGACATCGAACGTAGCAAAACATGTTAAGTGCTAGTTTGAAGGAGATGTGAACCTTAATGAATGCTCGAAGTGCACCTTCCCCATCGCTTTTGCCAGTCGGGGTTGTTTCCAGAATAGTCTCGGTCTCATCAGCTGCTTTCTTGATCCGGGCACGCTATGAATAGAAACGATATTAACGTGTTAGGCAAGCGAAGATGAGAATAGTGCGAATGGAAAAGCAAAAAGGGAAAATACCACAAAGTTCATCATTGGAGTTGAAGGGATCACTGAGTTGCCTTTCCTGACTAATGCGTTGTACTGGTGCTGGGCTAGCTCATCAAAAACGGCCGGATCTTACAAGATCTCATCAGCATACGCCGGCTTGCATACCTCCACACGGGTACTTCCAAGAAACCATGCGAGATAGTTGTTGAACGCGATCGGGCAGTGCTCACGAAGCTGGGCTCGTTTTCCAGCCCTAGCTTGCTCCACACTAAGCGCGAACTGTACGACATAATTCATGTGATGCTTAGCCCAATCCTTGATCTCCCACTGCTTTTTCCTATCCAACCTGCAAGTTAGAAACAGAATATTACCACCATTGAAACCGCCGAGAAGCCGCTAAGTGCTCAAGGTTAATTATATCTTACCCGTGTAGCACCTTGTCCGTGTCCTCCCACTCCGGTGGAAATGACTGGAACAAACCAAACTGGCGGAACACCCGATGTGGCAGGTGAAGCTCAACCGCCCAGTTGCATATGAGTGGGCACCGCATATGCCAGAGATCCCTATCCCTAGTGCACATCGGATTCAGCCTGAACTCTATAGGGTTACCACTCTCTCCTTTTCCATACGGCTCCCATTCCACCTGCAAAATGGGATAGAATGCAAAATTGATATCGAGTTACGATAGAAGCATGGTAATCACTTACGCAATGTCGATTCACCTGCTCAGGCGTGATCGCGTCCAGCTCGCTCTTGTACAACTTGTACATGACCGACGGATCATCCGTCGTCTCATTTAACACATCCCACTTGTAAGCCCAAGTGGGGCGCCGTAGTGGGTCGTTTTTGTCGTCCCAATCCTTGTACTTCACGGTCTTCAGTCGTCCAACCGGCAAACGCTCCCAGTTCCATATGGAAAGTGTGAGCATACAACCACCAATACCTCCAGATGGCCCACAACAGGCTTCGTCCAGCTGCACATAAAAGAGAACATGGTTGAATTAACAGCAAGATCACATTGATAATGTAGCAATGAAGTGAAAAGGAAACAACTCGAGTAAGCTAGTGTCGCCGAACCCCAACTCCATTTGCTATCGAAGACGTTCAACGCCTTCAGCCACATCCATGGAGCATTCTTGCCTGTGCCATCAGCAAACATAGTCCTGGATATCACGTACCACATGTAGACACGAGCATATGTCTTCACCGTGTCCTCATTAGCATCCTCAGGACAAGTACCAAAGTTCGATGTAATCCATGTGAAAGGAGCATCGACTGCGACTCTTTCCTTCTTCTTGTCTTCTGCTCTGGTTCCCGAGGCTCCGGAGGAACCATACCGATAAGGGCATGCATCTGCATGCGCCACCCATCAGAATCGGTGTTCATACATAAAGGGTTCCCATCAATAGGAAGACCGGTGATCATAGCCATATCCTGGAGCGTCGCGGTCATCTCCCCGGTTTGAAGATGAAAAGTGTGCGTCTCCGGCCTCCAATGATCAATAAGCGCGGTGAGTGCTGCAGCATTGTTGGATGACGTCGACCGGCTGACCAACTGAATGAAAGAGAGAAGTCCTGTCTCCCTTACATATGGTGTGTACCGCTCATCATAGCGCATCCACCCAAGGGTGACCCCATGAGACCGAAGCTTCAGAGGTGCAAGCTCCTACAAACAAACAAACAAATCATTACATATGGGGCATTTGTGTTTGAAATAAACATGAAATTCATAACACCGGCAACTTTCATTATTACCCGCTGCTCCACCGACATAGCGTACGACCGGTGTTGTTTGTCCCAGTGATCATCGAGAAGCCAAACCATCCTAACAATTTGAAAAAAACTTTCTTGTCAACACAATTATCTTTTGAATACAAATAAACTAAAGTACGCCTACTAGATACAAAATTCAAAACATATGTATCCAAAGCATTCTTGTCAATACAAATATAATTTCAACACAAATAAACTAAACTAGGCCTACTTCATGCAAGATTTAATACAAATCTCTTTTCCATATAAAATAACATGTCAACCTATGTATCCAAACCATATCTTTTCAATAAAATATACTAAATTAGGGTTGCTAAATTAGGTACATGCAAGATTATAATACATGCAACATTCAAATCTAATCAAATCAAACAAAGGTTCCTCAAAATCTTCAAAATAATACATTATATGGATAGAAAAAGGGGATCGGAGGAGGCTACCTTCTAGGATGGATTGGTGAAGGAATCCACGGACCAAATCGTCAGATCTGATGGGTTTGGGAGAGGGGATTGAGAGGGGGAGTGGAGAGGGCCGCCGCCGCGGCTTCTGTAACTGCTGCAATGTGGTGAGTGGGGAGAAGAGGGCCGCCGCGGCTGGATCTCCGGGGCACTGCACTACTGGGTGCAGGGCCCAAGGCTGCCACGTGGACTGGCATGCAACGCCCCCGTGCTAGGCGTTGCACCGTAGGGTGTGACGCCTGCGTGGCGGGCGCTACACAAAAAGATCAGGGACGTGAAATAGTTACGGACAGTTCATTCTATGAATTGATTTCATCCTAAGGTCAAAATTGTCAAATTTGCCCAAAGGCAACTACCCTGTCCGGGTAAAGCCAGACCTAATAATACTAATATTGCCACTGAAATACGAAGAGCTGGTTTTCTCAACAAAGTAGACCTGGATTAATTACCATGCTAGTTATAAAATGTAGCTTGCATCATCACACTGATGATGTAAACGATACAAATCCATGCTAATATTTGCTCTGGCTTTGATTTGCCCATGCATGCCCCGATCAAAAAGCAACTTCAAATTTGAAATTGAGCTACGATGCTTTAGGCCATTATATATATATATAAAAAAAAAAGCTCATCTCGGAACCAGATGGAAACTCCACCCGCACGGACAATGGGGCATCATGGAACGTGAGCAAAATACAAGAAGCGAGATAACCAAATGCAAGCAGGGTCGCGAGCTTGGTAAACATGCTTGCTCCGAAAGCAGCAAGTCAATGTGCCTTCGACCTTCACGCCAGTTGACTGATGCCCACGGAAACTAGATAATAGACCAAAGTTGTCAAATTAAGCAATTAATTCCTACAATTGCACTTCACAGCCGAGTGGCGCATGCTACTGTTACAGAGAGTCAATCTCCGCGTCCAACATACAGAATAGAAGAGCCTACAGCCAACAATGCAGTTCTTCATTTCAGTGACCAGAATGTAACCTGCGGGGCAAGCAATACCATGAGTCAAATAATTTTGCACCATTCATATCCAGGAAAAGCCATTGGAGTTGTTCTCATAAATTTGTATGACTCTGAAGAGTCTGAACAGTAAACCATTGTGGAACTGTGCCAAAAGCTCCAAAGGCAAATCATCTCAGCATTATTATTTATTACTATTAGACAACACAAAACCAACACTTGAAACAGAGAATAACACTAGGAAATTTGCAGTGTAGTGGCACACCTTCAGCATCAGTAAAAGTAAAACAAAAATATATCCACAGAGCACAGTGAAGTGCAAGTAGTTCATTTGCTACTACTTACCATAATAACCTTCTCATCTCTGAGAAGGGCACAAAAGTAGGGAATGGGGAAGGGCCCTAGTTTATCAGTCATTGAAGGGCTAGAGGGAGAAGAACCCAAGACTACCAGAAGGTACTGGGGGAGTACCTACGAGGAGGTGAACTGAAAGCAAGGCTGCTGGACGCAACGGGAAGGCCAGTCAAAGTGCACATCCAGTGAAGAGGGGTAAAATGTCAGTAAATAAAAGAGAAGGCAGATGGGTGAAGGCAAGTGGAAGAGAACAGAGAGCTGCTGAGGAAACAGGGTTTGGAGAAAAGATTCAAGATGCAGCCCAAAGCATAGGATGTGACCAGATGGGCAGGAGCTACGCTAAGTAAACGATTATAGAGAAAATATGTCCTCTCTTGCAATTTGGCACTTGAAATGACAGTACAAAGCAAATCAATACATTTTTTGAAGGAACGGTTCTGATTCCTCAACAAGCCAACATACATGCAGAAGATAGCCTTACCTACTCTGCCAGTACATGACAACAGCATATTTAACCAGACAATCATCTTATTTATTGTGCATAAGATCAGATGCACCATGTCTACCACCAATGCCTGTTACTGCAAGCATAAGAAGTTAAACAACCAATGTCATTCCAACGAAAAGCCAAACAGATATGAGGAGACGTCAAGGAGATATTTACATAACTCATAGCTGTATCTTGAAAAAGAAGCACAGTTTTGATAGAGCATTATGAGAAGTGATGTGACTATTCAGATTTAGATTATCCACAAATAGATTAAGCCTAAAATATGAAATGAACTAACTTATTAGTTTTTTCAGTATGAATTGATTCGTCCTTCGCAACAGACAATCCTAAAGTGTTAAGAGTGAACAATTATTTGAATTTTTCATTATTGATTTAAGAATATTGCAAGATAGCAGAGATAAAAATATTGAATGAAACAAATAGACTAAGCCTGATCTTCTAAATGTACCGATTGAGCTGCCTATTTGACATTTCAGTTGGTTCAAGCTAATTTTTCATTTTGTCCTCAACTTCCAGCTGATAGGTATTTATCTTGAGAAATACTTCGCAGTAGTTATAAACTAAAAGTAGCCTTATAGAATTCTTGCATGTGTCATCAGGCAGGCAACGGTGAAATATAGTTCAGTAAATTTGCCAATCTTGGTGTTCCTTTTTTGTGTAGATATTCATATAGTGAACTGATAAAAACAGTTAGCTACTTCTAACAACCATATTATAATGAAAAACATCGCCGCATTTTTACTGCATCATCGATGACAGCCCATCATCACCTAGGTATGGAAGCCAAATTGGAGACATAAAAAACATAGCAAACACTAGCTATAGTAACTATAAGTAATATACTTGTCAATCCATATATAACCATCACATAAAAAGCACCCAAACGAGCATCATAACAGAAGCAAAATCGCTATACGCTGAAGAGGTCACGGATGAGCAAAATAAGACTAAATGATATGACACTACTTAAAATTGTTGGCTTAACACAAAATGATGCGAACATGATTTCATCAGCCAATTATCGACACATAACTTGGTTTTGTTCGGACCGCAATGAAGGGCATGGTATTATTTATTATATACCTTCAGTGTAGACACTTTCAAATGGAAGATAGTGAGGTATTCGCATAGTTTCAAAAAGCTTCTTGAACTTCAATGACTCGAGATGGATCGTGAAGATGCCAACAACCGTCCACAGCAACAACAGATTGTTGTTTTCAGCAAACCCTAGCATCACTATGCGCGCTTCCTCCTCTGGATTCACTTCCTCTGGATTCAGGGAAAGTAGCTTATCAAGTTCAATAGTTCTTGCAAGCGCCCATGAAGCAATAGCATCACGGCCAGTCACCCTCTTCCATAATTGGGCGGTGTAGCGGTCAGAGTATGAAATGAAGAGGAAACCCAGCCCACCGCCCTCTGCCCGTATAAGCTTGATGTTGCCCCTGCCACGCACACCCACTGGCACATGTATCACAGCTAGACTCTGCTTCTCCAAATCAAACTGGAGAATTCCATCCAGATGCCAAGAAAGCACCCAGTAAAGGGAATCTCCAGCCAGCAAAGCGTCATTGGCAAGGTAGGTGGAAAACTGGGATCCATGAGCCTGGTGCCCTATGGGTGTGGAGATGAGATTCCCCCATAAGCCTGTCTTTGACGAGTAAACAACGGCGAGCGCTCGGCCGTTGCGGTCTGTCGTTGCCAAGACCACCTGGAACTGTTGGACGTGATCTCCTGCAGCGCGGTACACCGCCCCCCTGATCCTAATCTTCTCCACGCGTTCCGCGACCACCGGGGGAAGGGCCAGGCGGTGCTGGTCGCCCGTGACGGGATCCCACACAAGGATCTGGAGACGCTCCGGAAGGAAGATGAGCAGGAGGCCATGGCGGCATCCGAGGGAGACGAAGTAGTCGCCGTCGTCGCGCTGCAAGGGGAAGCGCCCAAGAGGAACACGATCAGGGGGGTCCAGGGTAGGATGGAAGAAGAGGCCATCACATCGGTCGAAGAAACCGAGGAGAGGAGGGTTGCGGCGGTGGCGGAGACGGAAGCGGCGTCGGAATTGGGGATCTGAGACGAGGCGGCGCCAGCTCTTGCAGACGAGGGATGCGCGGGGGAGGGAGGAAGGCTGAGGGGGGAGGCGGAGCAGGATCTCGGAGAGCAGATCGTCGTCCTCCAGCGGGGATGCCGCCGGCGAGCAGGGGCGGCGGCGGAGGCGGAGGCGGAGGCTGCTCATCTCGCCCTCCTCGCTCACTGATGCGGGATGGTTTTTTTTCTCCTTCTGGAAGATGGTGCGGATGAAAGCGTGGTGAGACTCCAAACTGGGCTGCACACTCAAGCCCCATCGGTGCTACATAAAGGGAAAATATTTTTTTTTTCACACACCGCAAAAAATCTCTTGAAACATTAATTTAAAAAAGTTTTTTTTTACCAATCCAGAAATAAGAATGACAGTCATCCTCCCGGCTCCTCAGCCGGTCGAGATTCCTGGCCGTCGGATCGTTTTCTGGATTCGATTTGGACTGTCTGATCTGCCTCCCGGAGGGTCTAGGTCGTAGGATCGAGAGGCAACACTATTGCAATGAATAGTAATAGCAAACGTGTGCCACCGGGTGCAATTTCGGTGCCCACTCGAGGGCATTTTTGTCATTTCACAAACAGACGTATAAAAAGGGGTGTCTCCCGTGGAGAGAAGACCTAGCCATAGCTCGCACTCGCGCCGCCCACCTCCTGTTCCTCCCGCCTCGCCTCACTCTCCCTCCAAACCCCGCCTCCCTGTACACGCCGCCATCATCTCCTTCGTCCGGCCGGCGACCCATGCCTTTGTCTGCCTCGCTCGCGCTCTGCTCACTTGGCCCAAGGCCGCCGCCCTCTCCTCTTCCTCCTGCCTCATCTCTCTCTCTTTCTCCCTCCTAACCCTAACCCATGCCCACTTTCCTGCCCCGCCACCGGCCATGCCGCTCTGGGTCGCGTGCCACCGCGTTGCTCCGCTCCACGACGTCGTGCCGCGCCGCTCTCCCGAGCCTCCTCCCTGTCCTCCAGGCTCACTCTCCCGCGCAGCTCGCCCGCTCCTTCCTCCCAGTGACCACGACGACGCATCAGCGGCCGGTCCACCGCGGGCTGCTTCTCCACCACCATGCACCTGCCCCATGTATGCTTCTTCTCTCCCGGGAGTGGGCCGCACCCATGGAGAGCGGCCAGAGGAGCATGGACGGCCATGCCCTGCCTCCTCTCCAACACGTGGTGAGCTGCCCGCCTGCCCCTCTCTACCCCCAAATCTATTAGCATTGCCTTCTTCTTGGGTTGAAAAAAGGATCCCATCTTTCTCTGCTCAACTCTACCATTCTTTGATTTGGATCATTGCCTGTGATTTTGTGTATTTAGATGTATGGCTTGGCTGTAAAAACTAACTTTTTTCAATTGATTAGTGTTGTTGTTGATGCTCAAGAGCAGAGAGAAGAGAATGTGTTATCTGTTGAAAGAGGAAAAAATTTAAAAGAAAAGATAGAGTCAAGGATTTGTCTCCCAAAAGAACACAAAAAAGGAAGAACTATTCAAAGATTGTAGAATTTGTCAACTCTTATCATCATGCAAAAAAAGTATTTGTTCCTTTTTATGTTTGCACCTTTTTCTGATCATCATCTTCTCCTCCTGGGATCAACAGACTTAATTTGATCTCTACAATTGCAAACCATCCCATTTATTTCAGGATTCAGATGCCCAAAATCTGGGCTGCAAACCATCTAGATGCTTCAGGATTCATATGACCAATGTTTTGGGCTGCAACCTTGAGATGGTTGACAAGCAGTTTGACTCGGGGCAGAGATCGATGAGTGAATCAGAGAAAGATCAAGTTGGTGGCCTGAAGTCCCTGGAGAAAAAGGAGGAATCAAATGCATGGTTGACTCAACCCAAGCCAAGTCGGCCGGACTACAGGTACCAAACAGTGACATACCGAGATCTCGGTGTGGTATTACTGTTAGGTAACCCTACAAACTTTGTTGGAACCTAAAAATTAGGTACTCGTGTTGGATTAGAGTTGTTTCTGGGCCAAAGCCTAAAACAACTTCCAGTGGATTGTTGAATTATCCAATGTCATAATTAGTAAATCCATGCTGTTCTATTTTGTAGTGAGATCACAGTATGCCCATGTTTAGATGACACCGACCCAAGTTTACTTTGTGATTCCATTAATTCCTCTACCTAATTCTTGTAGCATGCTTTCATCAGTTTCAGTATGATGAAGATGACATATCCAACATGGTATCCTTTGCGGATGAAGAGCAGGAGTCAAGAGGCATGTATGTAAGTGTTGCATATACTGTTCGACGACCTTCTGGGTCATTCCAAAATGTACTATGCCATGCCACAAAACGATCGACCATATATTCTTTATTGGTTTCATGGTGATGGTGCATTTATTGGTTTCATGTATGTAAGTGTTGCATATACTGTTCGACGACCTTCTGGGTCATTCCAAAATGTATTATGCCATGCCACAAAATGATCGACGATATATTCTTTATTGCCACAAAACGATCAGGACTGAGCGCGGGCCACAGAGACGCGAGGTTGCCGAGCTGTCCGCGGTGTCCATCCATCCACGGCGTCATCGCCGTTGTGCCCCCGACAAGAGATGCTCGAGCGCTGGGAGAGGAATCCACGTCTACTCATGCTCGACCGCTTCTAAATCGAGGGACGCCTGCTTCTGCTCGCTATGTAGGCCGCTGCTCTGATCCGACCCTGCATCGTGTAATGAGCGGCCTGCAGGTATCTCATTTTTACTACGTTGTTGTGTGTCTGCTTTGTCTGGTCTCATCTGTGGGCTGTTACTATAAAGTGTTTACTTACACACTAACTAATCGTCTATCTGCTATGCTGGTTGTTAGCTAGGTGTTAAAAAAGTCTTTCACTTCATAGCAAACTGCTCTGCTAGCCAATCTCCTACCAGTTGGATAAATTATGCTAGACACACATTATTATTTTTACAGTCTTTTGCAGATAATTGTTCATTTTGTTGTTGTCGTGCAGATATTGTTACTGAACATTTTGTTACCTGCAAAAATCCTGATTATCAACAAAGCCTATTGAAAGCACTATCATCTGTGAGTGTGGATTTGATTCATTTTAGCTTACAGTGGCATGTCAAAATTTCTGTAGGTTATGACAGACCAAAAATATGGAAGATTTGGATATTGTGCCAGCACCTGAGCTCATTGAAGTGCTTTTCATAACTGTGAAGGACAGGTTTGTGCGAGATGCGGAAACGTCTTGCCCGATCCAGGGCGACGTGTTGCGTGTTAAACTAGAACCGAGAAAAAAAATCGGCCATCATGGGCTGACCCATAACAAGGCCTAAGGTGTGCCATATCTAAAATGCCCCAATAAGCAATAAATAGCGAAAGGCTCGCAAAGCTCCATCCCTGGCCCAGTCATGTACAATTAAGTCATGTATTTTTTTTGTAGCATAAAAATGTATTTCTTATTTATTCTAAAAAAGTCACGTGGTGTTTTTTTTAACATCGGTATAGACACAAGCGCTCATATACACGCGCATACACTCACCACTATGAACGCACGCACGCACGCACACTATCACCCTTATGAGCGCGTTCGAAAGACTGAGCCGGCATATTATCTACTAGATCATGACGGCGCGCGTTGCCGCGCCCATCAACTTGTTCAATAGAATGGTAGTGTTTTCCAATATATATGTATGTGTGAAACATGGAAGTTAAATATAAAATTATGCGAGGTACAATTTGCAAAATGGATATACAATGCGTACATAAGAAATTAAACTTATATGCAAAATATATGTTCCTTGATAAACGGGCAACATGTGACATGTGAGTGATAACATGACCAAACAAAGGCATTTTACACCAAAGCGGCTGCTTTGTTCATTATATACGAAGGCATCTACTTTGATAATTGTTGGCGTTATCCTCCTCATCCTCTCCACCATCGCCCACCTGCGACTCCTCTGAAACTACTGTAGGCTAGGCTCAACATATGAAACACCGCCTCCCCTACAAGATGCAACACAATTAAATTTGAAATGATGTTACTTCTTATTTAGCATGGCGCTAGTGTGCCAAATATTCCAAGCTGAAAGATGAATTAAATTATTGGTAGGATTAAATGTTCCAAGCTACAAGGGGATGGATTAAATTATCAACAGGATTAATATTTTTTTAAGAAAAATCATTTAATTTAGTTGAGTTTTTCTACAGATAATCATTATATTATCCAATGTCACTTTTTGAGAAATTAAGTTACAGTAGCAGGACACCATGAATCTTCTAAAACAAATGCAGGACACCATGAATATCAGCTTTCGTCAATATACAATTGGATGTATTTCACATAAATCCACAAATAATCAGTTGAGTGAGGTAATCGCACATAAATAATCGGTGCTTGTTTTGATTTTTCTGATGTTAGCAGGATATATTGAGATAGTTTATTTAAAATTGATCTACAAAATACAGCAGTTTATGTGGTTTCCTAAACTGAGTGAAAGAAAATCAACTCCCATGTACTATGTACCAAACTGACATTCACAGCCCGCAAAGACCATTATTGTAAAGTACGTACTGAGCTTCACATCAAACAATGATCTTACAGCCAACAAACATAACTTGATGCAATGATAAGTATATCTTTTGATATATAAATATGGATAGTTGGACACTGGGAGGACGAGGGCACACAAAGATGTCCCTAACTGAACCGCTTCTAACCATGTTTTTGTGCCCAGATTGATTCAGAGTTTTTCTTTTTCGTTGGGTAGTTATTTAGATGCAAGTTTTGATCAGATTGGATGAAGGACGCTCCGACTGGTATTTAGTAACCCAACTGCAATGCAGGGAGGAATCTTGGCAGAGTGGGCGCTCTTTTTCTTGTGGAAGACACCTACCTGCTGTTAGTTTAGATTACTTACTGGCAGTTGCAAAGTTGATGCTGACAGAAAAATAAAGACGCCCCTGCACCATAACACATGTTCAGTTTCGTTCATGCATTAGGGATGTGCACTTGAATGAGGGCATTGGTTGTGCAGCAAAAATGTAGTGGCAACTTTATATTAAGAATGTGCAGTGTCTTATCAACAAATTTATTGTTAATCCGGTCGGGTTTTGGATACCAGAAATATATATTTTCTCGTAAAGTTAACATCGCTAACCCATGTTTCACATGTGGATGGCCAGTGTGCTGCTAGCTACACATGAAACAGCTTAGACGCAAAGGAAGATTGTACCATGCCCGCCTATAAGATACATACCTTGTACCTACGAGACTCATAGACCACATAATACCATTAATTGCCAGGGATAATCCATGTTTTTCCAACAAGAAATTGTTATCATGACACATATTATCTTCTCCTTTTCATATTTGATTTCGAACATGTTCAAGGTTCTGGTTGTTATGTTTTGCATCATGTGGTGTGGCAAACTGGATCTAACAAGAAATCTTAATCCTTTCATGATAGTCTCCATGTTAGCAGAATCCATATCAGATAATAACAATTATTGGAAACAAAAACATTAATGGTTATATATATGATAATATGCTATAGAAAATGCACATAAGAGAATGAAGCCTGATTGTGCAGTAACACATTGGAAGAATCAACAATAGTAAGAATGCAGAAGTTGATAGCACATTGATCAATGCTAATTGTTTTTCTTCATATGCATGAAAAGAACCTTGACATACAAAGTACAACTGTAACCCTTGAGAGCATTCTGTCATAAGTCATAAACAAAGAAGAGTCTCAACGCAGAAATCAACCTTGGTGAAGGGGGGGGGGGTGGATATAAGAGTACACAGACAAATATTAACCTGGCCATTAGCCATTGGAGATCGAGAACTACAGGATTCCTTCAGCCAATCGAGTAGAACCAGTCGCCAAACCATACACTGACACCACCTGCATCAAATTGGAAGAAATGATAACAGCAGTCAGAATCCATAATTAATTGGGTGAAAGAGAGAAAGTAGGAAGAAGGGTGAATCTATAGCAAGGGAGAAGCCAACCAAGTAGAACCGTGCACGAAAATTAACAATATCTAAGGCCTTTATTCCTTATGTGCAGATGGCCACAATTGTCATATTTTCTTGAGTTATAATCTACGTGTATTTCAAGGGTGATTGAGCTGATAATCATCAGCTACAGCTATAACAAAAACTTCTGTGTGCAGTCACACCCTAGCACAAGCTTTCTGAAACCATAGCACACAATCTGAACTAAAGAACTACAGCACCCTTCCTCGCATTCAGGTCAACCATCTAAGTGCACACTGATACAGACCTGTCCATTAGCCATTGGATACCGGCAGATTCGGCTAGAAGAACGAAAGAAACCAAGCAGTACATAGCTTGGATTCATGCTTGTGGAGAACCTGCAATCATTAATTCTAAATTAGACACAGAACACATCTGTACATGTAGACAACAATTGATAACTGGAACCAGCGCATCACCTTCTAACTCAGCAGAGGAGATGCGGCAAAGAGGGAGAATTGGAGACCTAAGAATCACCCACCACCGCTGTCTTTGGAGAATGGTTTGAGAATGAGCAGGGAAAGGTTGGGATTATATAGGCTCGCCTGAATTTAATGAAAAACATGAATCGCCAATGGAAACTGACCTACCTGGAGCATCGATTGGCATTAGTGGCCGATTAACCTCTCAATCAATCATCATTGGCGATTGAACTTCACGGCTGTTCGCGGCACACACCATCCCGACGCGCCGTAATCGAACGATCGAGGATGTCTTTGTCCGTCGCGTTTGTGCAACCTAACGGACCGAGGCGCTTTCTTTTTCCGTCCCATCGCGTCGCGTTGCGTCGTTGAAACACTGTGCGATCACCATGGCAGTCAATCCAAAGCATCGGTCGAGCATGGAGAGGCGCCGCCACGCGAGGCTGCGAGCAAACGAAAGGAGCGTCGTCCAGTGTTCTAGGTTTTCCAGTTTTCGGTCGCACCGGAGCCCGGTACAGGCCCAGTAGGCCCAATTCAATCTGAGACGCCCAAAAAAACCACCGGAGCAGCGGCCCGGTAAGGCTAGCGTTCGTTCGGCTGGGAACGAAGCATGGACGTGCCATCAACGCGCGATTAAGATATCTGATCGGATGGCTAGGAAAGCAGATTAAACTAAGATCTAACGGATGCAAATGCTAATGGTCTGAGAGGGCTGGAAAAGTGCTCAGTTATAATGTATCTAAATAGGCAGGGTGCGAGCCTGACAACGCGTACAAGAGTTTGTTGGAGATTACATGGGGATCAAGACTTGGGAAGAAAGAAATACAAGAGATAAACCGAATAGCTAGTTACAACAGAACATATCTGTGCCTAACTATCTATCTATCCAACGACCATGCATATCTTCTGTAGATGTCGATCTCCCTGATCTCCTGTACCTGAACCGCATGTTTAACACCCTCCCTTAATCACAACTTCATCAAGTTGAGATTATGTTTGAAGTCTTCAAAACTCCTTGTAGGCAAAGGTTTTGTGAATCCATCTGCAATTTGATCTCTGGAATGCACAAACCTAATGTCAAGTTGCTTCTTGGCAACTCTTTCTCGTACAAAGTGGAAATCTATCTCAATATGCTTGGTTCTGGCATGAAAGACAGGATTAGCAGATAGGTAAGTGGCACCAAGGTTATCACACCACAAACATGGAGCTTGAGTACTTTTAACACCAAGTTCCTTCAACATAGATTGTACCCATATAATTTCAGCTGTAGCATTTGCTAATGCTTTGTACTCTGCTTCTGTACTGGATCTAGAAACAGTAGCTTGTTTTCTTGCACACCATGAAATCAAGTTAGAACCAAAAAATACTGCAAAGCCACCAGTTGAGCGTCTATCATCAAGACATCCTGCCCAATCAGAATCTGAGAAAGCACTAACAAGTGTTGATTGTGACTTGCTAAAATTGAGACCAAGATTGAGAGTATTCTTGACATATCTAACTATACGTTTTGCAGCAGTCCAATGAACTGTAGTGGGTGCATGAAGAAACGGCAAACTTTATTAATGAGAAAAGATATATCAGGTCTAGTGAGTGTCAAGTACTGCAAAGCTCCTACTAGACTTTTGTACCTTGTGCTGTCATCTGGATTTAAAGGCTGTCCTTCTGTAAGAGACAGTTTTTCTGAGCTTGATAATGGAGTAGGTGAAGGTTTACAGCCTTGTAAGCCAGCTTTCTTAACCAGATCTGTTGCATACTTTTCCTGAGAGAGATGAATTCCATCATCATGTTTCTTTACCTCAATTCCCAAAAAGTAATGCAAGTTTCCAAGATCCTTGAGTGCAAACTCTGACCTAAGATCCTTCAAGAGTCCTGTTATTGCTTCATCTGAAGAGCTTGTGACAATAATGTCATCAACATATATGAGAACAAATATATGTGTATTGTACTTGTTGTAAATGAACAATGAGGTGTCAGACTTAGAAGGAATAAAGCCAAGAGTTTGCATTTTATGACTAAGACGAGAGTACCACACCCTTGGTGCCTGCTTCAGTCCATATAACGACTTGTCAAGTTTGCACACATGATGAGGTGCATTCTTGTTCAAAAACCCAGGAGGTTGCTTCATGTACACTTCCTCTTCCAGAACACCATGAAGAAACGCGTTCTGTACATCTAGCTGTCTTAGACTCCAGCCCCTGGACACAGCAATAGACAATACCAGACGAATAGTGGCAGCTTTCACAACAGGACTAAAAGTGTCCTCATAGTCTATGCCATAACGCTATTTAAAACCTTTTGCAACTAATCTTGCCTTATAACGGTCAATGGTTCCATCAGATTTTCTTTTAATCCTGAATACCCACTTGCAATCAATAAGGTTTTTACCTTGCTGTGGAGGAACCAAATGCCAAGTATTATTTTTCTGTAATGTTGTGTATTCTTCATCCATGGCCTTTCTCCATTTTTCATCACCAAGTGCCTCTTCAAGCGTCTGTGGTTCGCCTGGTTCACCTGTGGAACAGACTAACCCATATTTTGTTACATGCTTATAATTAACAGGTCGAATTACCCCTTTTTGTAGTCGTGTGCGATGTTGAGACAATGTTGCTGCAGCTTGTGTCACGGAAGATCCCGTGACATGCACCGAATCTGCTGTAGTAGTTGATCCCGAGGGGGATTCTCCCGCAGCACCGGCCGGATCCACCTGGGCTTGATCTTCTGTGGCAGCCAAGCGAGTTGCATGATCTGCTGTGGCCGCCGAGTGGGTTCTGCATGGCGCAGAAGATCCAGCCCTGCATGCCTCATCATTGACACATGATGGCGTATCAGCACGGGGTTCCGCACCTGACCCCACGCCTGGCTCCGCGCCTGTCGCCACATCGGTGGAGCGAGCCGCGTCGCGCCGCTTGTAGCAAAGCGGCTGGACCGGGAACCGCGTCCCATTGGAGCCACCCGGGGGCTGCCAGGTGTCGATGGCGGGGCCACTCCCGCCCGAGTGCCCGACCGCACCTGACGAGGGAGCCGGCGCGGATTCAGAGGCGGATCGCCCGGCCCGCTGGCGAATCGCAGCGGTGATCCCAAGACGATGCGCCGACGCTGGCCGACGACTCTGCCGCACGGATCCCAATGAGGATTTGCTCCCCGCGCCTGGACACATGCGATATGGGGCGATTTCTTCGTTATTTTGACCCTGGTTTCTTTTGCATGTTCTCCTGCATCACCACAAGGCTCATACATGGGATTAGTCAATAGTTGATCATCACAGTTATTACCCCCGTGATCAAGGCCGGTGAGATGAGGAGACAAGAGAAGGATTTCTTTGCGAAGGAGGGCTCCGGCGTTTGGGTGGAGGTCAGAAAAAGGAAACTTTGTTTCATCGAAGACCACATCACGAGATATATAAACACGACCAGTTGCAACATCAAGGCATTTCACACCTTTGTGTTGGGCACTGTACCCAAGAAATACGCACTGTTTTGACCTGAACATAAGCTTCCTATTGTTATAAGGACGAAGATTCGGCCAGCAAGCACAGCCAAAGACTCGAAGGGATTTATAGTCTGGCTTGGTATTAAGTAGCCGTTCCATGGGAGTTTCATTTTGGATGACACGACTGGGAAGCATATTAATGATATGTACGGCAGTCAAAAAGGCTTCGTCCCAAAACTTAAGGGGCATAGAAGCACCGGCTAGGAGAGCAAGACCCACTTCAACAATGTGGCGATGCTTGCGCTCAGCTGAACCGTTTTGTTGATGAGCGTGCGGACATGATACGTGATGTGAGATGCCAAGAGTTCGGAAGAAGGAATTTAAACTTTTCGTATTCCCCTCCCCAGTCCGATTGGACAGCAATGATCTTACGATCAAACTTGCGTTCTACTAACGCTTGCTGAAACACTTGGAAAACATCGGATCTTTTCTTAAGGAGATAAATCCAAGAGAATTTACTGTAGTCATCAATAAAACTGACATAGTACGTGTGTCTACCAACAGAACTAGGGGCAGGGCCCCAAACATCTGAGAAGATTAATTGCAAGGGTTGAGTAGACACACTAGTAGAGATAGGGTATGGCAATTGATGACATTTTGCTCGTTGGCAAGAATCACAAATAGTTTCATTGTTACGCTCTCCAACAAACGGGAGCTTATTCTTTCTAAGCAAACGTTCAACCAAAGAAAAAGAAGCATGTCCTAAGCGATCATGCCATCGTGTGGAAGATAATTTGATGGCACTGTAGACTTGTTTATTGAACCTTGAATACTCCGGAAGCAACGGGTAAAGCCCTCGAACACATCTACCTCGATAGAGTACTTTCTTCGTGACCTGATCCTTAATCAAAAAGAAGAAAGGGTGAAACTCAAGGAAGACATGGTTATCGATGGCAATTTTATGGACAGAAAGAAGGTTCTTATGCGCACTAGGGACATGTAAGATTTTTCTAAGATGTATTTTGCGATGAGGGGTATGTATAACTGAATGACCAACATGACTGATCCTCATACCTGTGCCGTCGGCGGTGTGAATCTGATCCTTGCCGTGGTACTTTTCTCGGAGAGTCACCTTTTCCAGCTCTCCAGTGAGATGATTGGTGGCGCCGCTGTCGAGGTACCAATTGGTGTCGACGCCGTAGGAGCCATCTGCCGCCGCTGCGACCTTTTCATCATCCTGGGAGTCTTCCTCGTCCTCGTCATAGCGGTACCAGCAGTCCCTGGCAGTGTGACCCGTTTTGCCACAGATCTGACAGCGCGGAGCATCAGGACGGGTCCTGCCAGAGCCACCACCGCGACGGCCTCTGTTGCCAGATCGGCCGCCTCCGCCGCCACTGGTATGACGTGCGCCACCTGACCTCCCTTTGCCACGGGACGGAGCACGATAGCGAGAGCCACCACCGCGCCCACGGGTAGCGACGTTAGCGGAGGATTTGAAGCCGCCACCGCCCGATCCGTGGAACTGCGCCATGCGCTGTTCAAAGTTGCTGAGCATGGAGAAGATTTCGTCGAGGGAGGCGGGTGTGATGCGCGCGTCGAGGGCCGAGACGAGGGGCTGGTACTCCATATCCAGCCCATGCAAGATATACGAGATGAGCTCGTCATCCTGAATTGGTTTGCCGGCGGCGGCGAGCTCGTCCGCAAGGCCGCGCATGGAGGCGAAGTCGGCGGCGGCGCTCTGGTTGCCCTTTTGTGCGTTGATGAGGGAGGTGCGGATGTTGTTGAAGCGGCTCAGCGATCGCGACGAGTACATGCCCGCCAGCGTCGCCCGAGCGCTGCTGGCCGTGGTGACCGCGGTCACCGTGACGAGCACCTCCTTGGAGAGGTTGCTCAGCAGATATTCGAGGACCTGCTGGTCCTCCCTGACCCATAGTGGGTGGAGAGGGTTGGGCTCGAAAGTCTCCTTGCCGTCCTTGTCCTTGGCGGCGAGAAGCTTGGCCGGTTCCGGCGAGGTGCCGTCAACATAGTTGAAGACACCGGCGCCACGCAACTGCGGCGTGATCTGTGTGCGCCATAGCACGTAGTTCGTGCGAGAGAGTTTCTCAATGACCTGCCCATTGAGGCTAGGGTGAGACGCGCCGGAGGAGGAAGACATAGTGTAGAGCACGATTGGAAATCGGGAGAAGCTAGATGGGAAGTAGGAAGGCTCTGATTACCATGTGCGAGATGCGGAAACGTCTTGCCCGATCCAGGGCGACGTGTTGCGTGTTAAATAGGCAGGGTGCGAGCCTGACAACGCGTACAAGAGTTTGTTGGAGATTACATGGAGATCAAGACTTGGGAAGAAAGAAATACAAGAGATAAACCGAATAGCTAGTTACAACAGAACATATCTGTGCCTAACTATCTATCTATCCAACGACCATGCATATCTTCTGTAGATGTCGATCTCCCTGATCTCCTGTACCTGAACCGCATGTTTAACAAGGTTGATCATTGGGTTGAGACATATCTCAGGCTTATGATTGATAGGCACCGTCGAGCAGAGAAGACATATCTGAAATCTCTCCTTCTACAAGTGGTAGGAAATGTGCATGTTCCCCTTCTCTGTTTGTTCCAAAACATGCTCCCCAGCAAAAGGTCTATCATAGTCTGTATGATTTGATTTTTGCTATTTTTAAGCCTTTCTGTATCGGTTGTGTACAAGTAATGTTTTCTGTCACTGCAGAGTAGATTTTTTAGTAGTACTTAAAAATAGACGATATCCAAGTGTAGTGCTAAACATAAATGATCAAGTAATGTTGTCTGTCTGTTTTTGGTGGGAAGTAGATTTATGTGTTTTCTTCTTTGTCTGGTCCGAGTAGGGCCTTCAATTTCTACATCATAAGTTGTTCCAAATCCAGGGTTGTTCTAAATCTTTCTATTTCGCGTAATTTATATGAACTAACTCAGTAAATTGAATTGATATGTGGATTCATGTTCCTTTTGTTTCTTCTTGCTAAAAGTTGCGATTTTTGAATTTGCTGTCGTTGAGCATATACAAATAGGCATTAACATTTGATTGGCTGCTATAGAAATAGTATGTTCCCAGAATATTCCTTAAGATGTGATAAAAGCTACATATTTAGAAAATATGTGTACTATTGCTTCTAATGAATGGCATGAAAGATTTAGAAAATCAGCCTACACTATTGCTTTATGGGAAACAATATGGTGAACACCCAGTTTATGTCGTAAGAATTGGTTGGCTAGAGAAGCTACAATGTTTTATTGAAAAGGTAAAAACTAGAATTTATCCAGTAGAAATATGTTAGCCATATTTTTTGTTTTGTAATTCATGACTTGCTGGAGAGCTCGGTAGGTAGTTGCATCGTTGTCAGCTCATTTCATGTTTTGGATCTTGCCAGGTTTGATTATGTCTCGGATTGGAGCAGCGACACAAGTAGGGAGAGGCCGTTGTGTGGATTGCTGCTGCTCTCATCATCTTGGCTTGTAGGTTGCCACCGTCACACAGCCGGAGGGGGTCTCTTGCCTGTCTGACTCTTTTTGTACAGTGTGGGCTTCTGATCTGGGTCGCTCTAACGGTTGTTCCATGGCAGGAAATGCAAGGGGAGGAGGACCTGGAGTGGCCACTGCCGAGGGAGTGGCTGGTGGAGGTGGTCTGCATATGTCGTATGAGTCAAGGAGGTCTACCGCAAGCGGCCGATGATGGGCGCGCCGAGGATGAGATCTCCGGTGGAAAGATGCATCTGCGCCCGGCCACCTCTCCAGCACGACGTGCCAGCCAATTCTCTCTTGCCCCTCCTTCCACACCGGCTCGCCGTCTCACCCACCAGTAAGGATCTCTCCACTTTCCATGGTCTCTACTCTTTCCATTGTCTTAGCTTACAGGGCCTGGTTTGGTACTGGCCAGGAGGTGATGAGGATCCGCTACCATCATAGCCATAATCCATCCAAAGCTGACTGAGATAGACCAGCAATCATTACCATCGACGATGCCTTTTCAGGTTTTCCCTTGTACTAAACTGCAGGTTACACTCACTATTCGTTAAGTGTCCAAATAGTTTCATGTCGGATTTAGTAGTATAATTAGGTGACAGAAGTAATTAGACAAAGGCCGGTTAGATCCATATACACATATGGACTGACAGCGACAACTACATTTCTTATTCATAGATCTACGTCTGCTTCTCAAAACCAGAGAGTAGGTCGTGCCATATCATGTGTGTTACTTGGTTGTGTCCTTCCTTTGACTAGGCACCTTCGTAACCACTTGAGCAGTAGTGTAGCACCATGTCTCAGGCTAGAACATAGGGATATTGTTCTTACTCGTTTGCCCCCTAATTTATATGGTTTTGCTATGAACCAATCCTTTTTGGCAAAATATTGCATCACTCTATACCATAGAAGAACCATCTAAACCAGTTATCCTCGACTACTGGTACAATTTGCTTTTGGTGTATGATCCTATGTTTGAACAGAGGGCTGCTGTTCTTATTCGTTTGCTTTATATGGTTATTCTATGGCATAGCAGATTGGTTCTGCTATAAACCAATCCCTAATTTATATGGTTCTTCTATGCTATCTTTTGAACTAGGCCTAGGCATTTGTCTGGAAAGCCGAAAAGGAAGCACTAAGGCCCATCTCAGTTATGATAGCAAACAAGGTTTTGTAAATATAGATTTTTTTATGTACTCGACTATACCACTTACATTCGAGAAAATATTGGTTTTATTTCTGAACTGAACAATAACCAATCCAATGCTTATAAATTTGTTGTTCATTGTGTTTCTGAAGCAAGATTATAACCATCATTAATGTTGAAGATGCATACGTGTTTTGGGAAGATGCGTTTGATTTTTGACCTTTGTTCTATGCTCATCTTCTCTCAGATGGCTTGAGATAAACGGTGCACATCTGTTCGAGGGATAATATTGACGCTTATGAGGGTTTTCAGTATACGGCCATCTGAAAGTGCTAGTTATCGACTAGAGGGGGGGGGGGTGAATAGGCGATTTTTATCAAAGTCTTCAAAACGTGGAAGTTTCGAAGACAAACAATAGAAATGACCTAATTGATATGCAGCGGAAGATAAACTACAACAAGCAAGCCATAGTCAAGTATGCAATAGTGTTAACGTACGAAGACTAATAGCAGCTAGGTAGTAGGATCAGGATGGAAGATAGTATGAAGCCAATCAACAATAGTAGTCAAGCAATGAAGTCAATCAGATAAGACAGATAAGCAATGACTTCACGAAGACAAACTCAAAAGTAAAGGAGGGAAGAGATAGAACCAGTCACTTGTTGAAGACAGACCAGGCGTAGCCATACTGGGCTCAACTAAAGTGAGAGAGACAGACACCCGCCGGTCACCTTTAGGCAACTAGTGCTTGTGGCGGTGAAACCAGTCTCGCGTAAGCGTACGCGTAATGTCGGTCCGGGCTGCTTCATCTCACAACACCGCTGAACCAAAGTATGACATGCTGGTAAGCAGTATGACTTATATCGCCCACAACTCACTTGTGTTCTACTCGTGCATATGACATCTACGCATAAAACCTGGCTTGGATGCCACTGTTGGGGAACATAGTAATTTCAAAAAAATTCCTACGCACACACAAGATCATGGTGATGCATAGCAACGAGAGAGGAGGGTGTTGTCTACGTACCCTCATAGACCGAAAGCGGAAGCGTTAGCACAACACGGTTGATGTAGTCGTATGTCTTCACAATCCGACCGATCAAGTACCGAACGTACGACACCTCCGAGTTCAGCACACGTTCAGCCCGATGACGTCCCTTGAACTCCAATCCAGCCGAGTGTTGAGGGAGAGTTTCGTCAGCATGACGGCGTGGTGGCGATGATGATGTTCTATCGACGCAGGCTTCGCCTAAGCACCGCTTCATGAGATATCGAGGTCGACTATGGTGGAGGGGGCACCGCTGACACGGCTAAAAGATCAAACGATCAATTGTTGTGTCTCTAGGGTGCCCCCTGTCCTGTATATAAAGGAGCAAGGGGGGGGGGGTGCGGCCGGCCGAGGGGAGAGGTGTGCCGGGAGGAGTCCTACTCCCACCGGGAGTAGGATTCCCCCCTTTCCTAGTTGGATTAGGACTTGGGTGGGGAAAGAGGAGGGAGAGAGGAAGGAAGGGGGGGGGGCGCCGCCCCCCTCTCCTTGTCCTATTCGGACTAGGGGGGAGGGGCGCGCGGCCCAGCCCTGGCCGCCTCTCCTCTTCTCCATAAAGGCCCACTAAGGCCCATTAACCTCCGGGGGGATTCCGGTAACCTCCCGGTACTCCGGTAAAATCCCGATTTCACCCGAAACACTTTCGATATTCAAATATAGGCTTCCAATATATCAATCTTCATGTCTCAACCATTTCGAGACTCCTCGTCATGTCCGTGATCACATCCGGGACTCTGAACAACCTTCGGTACATCAAAACATATAAACTCATAATAACTATCATCGTAACGTTAAGCGTGCGGACCCTACGGGTTCGAGAACTATGTAGACATGACCGAGACACGTCTCTGGTCAATAACCAATAGCGGAACCTGGATGCTCATATTGGCTCCCACATATTCTACGAAGATCTTTATCGGTTAGACCGCATAACAACATATGTTGTTCCCTTTGTCATCGGTATGTTACTTGTCCGAGATTCGATCGTCGGTATATCAATACCTAGTTCAATCTCGTTACCGACAAGTGTCTTTACTCGTTCCGTAATACATCATCCCTCAACTAACTAATTAGTTGCAATGCTTGCAAGGCTTAAGTGATATGTATTACCGAGAGGGCCCAGAGATACCTCTCCGACAATCGGAGTGACAAATCCTAATCTCGAAATACGCCAACCCAACATGTACCTTCGGAGACACCTGTAGAGCACCTTTATAATCACCCAGTTACGTTGTGACGTTTGGTAGCACACAAAGTGTTCCTCCGGTAAACGGGAGTTGCATAATCTCATAGTCATAGGAACATGTATAAATCATGAAGAAAACAACAACAACATACTAAACGATAGTGTGCTAATCTAACGGAATGGGTCAAGTCAATCACATCATTCTCCTAATGATGTGACGCCATTAATCAAATGACAACTATTTGTCCATGGCTAGGAAACATAACCATCTTTGATTAATGAGCTAGTCAAGTAGAGGCATACTAGTGACACTTAGTTTGTCTATGTATTCACACATGTATCATGTTTCCGGTTAATATAATTCTAGCATGAATAATAAACATTTATCATGAAATAAGAAAATAAATAATAACTTTATTATTGCCTCTAGGGCATATTTCCTTCACCGAGCCCGGTGGACGGCCGGACGAATCCATGCCCGCAAATCGCCGGCGGTGCCGGGAGGACGAACCCGTCCCTGCATGCGGTGATGCGCCTTTGCTGGGGCTGCGGGAGATGCTCCCCGACCACTTCATCGCTTGGCGCAGCCACCGGCGGCCGGCAAAGCCAAATCCAGCGGCCACGTGATGAAGGTCCACAGATCCGCAAATCCGGCGGCCCGCCAGTGCAGAGGGGGGGGGGCAGAGGGGAGGCCTCGTGCATGTGGCGGCCTTTCGGCGAGTTCATGCCGGATGGTTTCGCCGAAATCTTGGGCGGCGGGGTGGCGGCCGCGCGAGGGTGTTACTGCCGCCCTAGCACCTTTTGTTTTTTATATTATTACCTTCGTTTATACTTCCAAATATTTTAGATATATGTATTACAAAAACCACTTTACATAAAAATATTTGAAAAATGTTAAACAAGTATTTGAAAAATGTTAAATGTGTATAAAGAAAATATTTCTCATGTATACGAAAAATTTATATAAAAATATAAAATATTTGTAAAAAACTTGATCATTGAAAAATCGTAATCAAGCATTTGAAAAAAATAATCTTAAGTAGGTATTTAAAAAAATTTAATCAAGCATTTGGATTTTTTTTAAATTTGTATAGAAAAGTGTTGAGCATGTAATAAAAATACCAAACTTGTATTTAAAGTTTTTAATCATGCATTTAAAATGTTGATAGAAAAATATTGACCATGTATTGAAACATGTTAATCTTGTATTTGAAATTTTTTAATCAAGCATTTGAAAAAAATGAGTACTGAAAAAATGTTGACCATGTATTAAGAAAAATGTTAACCAAGCATTTGAAAAATGTTAAATGTGTATAAAAAATGTTTCTCATGTATACTTCTTAAAAAAAATCAAGCGTTTAGCATTGGCCAAATTTATATTTTATTTTAAATATCTACACTATAAGAAAATGTCATTAGATATACCGTAACATCTTTTTATACCTTATATTTATTTGGTATCATTGGATATTTTTCTCTATAAATTTTGTTAAATATTATGAAGTTTGTTTTTCAAAAGAGAAAAACACACTTTGTTTTGGCGTGGACGAGGTAATTTTGACAAGGGGGATGGGGGGGAGCAAAGACATAGTTTTTGTTTTTGAGAAAAAAAAGATCATTTTTTAGAATGTAATAGGTCGTTATTTTGTTGGTCCATCCTTCCTAGTTCCTACTGTCTTACACACAGACTGTCTTGGGCCGACAATGTTCTAACGAGGAGGGTGTCAATATTATTCGTTGCTACGGAGTAGTCCAAGCCCATCCGTCCATAGGCTAGCAGTATTCAAATTGACGCCCACCAAGCTTGCTCTTCCATTATTTACAGTATATAGTTCTCGAATGCTTCCGCTAAAAAAAAGTTCTGGAATGCTCCTGCCATGAACAGTAAAATCTAGCTCTAGAAATGAACAGTAAAATATAGGGAAAAAATTCAAAACATATCGGATTTTCCCCAACAAACATTGATCTACCGACATTCAAATTTCCGTGATTAAATGGTATTTGTGGTAGTGTGGGCAAAAAAACAATCAGTGCTCCAAAAACATTTTATAGCATTGGGTTTTCCCCAAAGCATTACAAATGTTTTCTCTTCACGAAACTTTGCTCGCAGATGAAACACTCAGCAATGATTGTCGCAAAATCTCTTATCTAGCAGTGACTATCGAGCGACTAGTGATCGTGGCACATGCGAGCATAATTTGCCTTCATGTAAAAATTTCCATCGCACTTTTTGGCAGAGATTATATTAGTAGACAACTAACCTATTTACATTTGCTTTTATGCTCGTATGAACCAAAGCTAAAATTAACCAGAAATTTAAAAAGCAGGCAAATCCCAAATGAGAATCCCAAAAGAGGGCCAGAGGGTCTCGAAGTGCCCCTCTACCGGACACCTGTTCCAATCTACATTATGGACCAAGAACCGCTCACATGCATGCAGACCTGAAAAGCTCGACCACAACAATCTGGATTTGATCGAAAGTAGGAGGAACACACAGCTTTATCCCGAAATTTGGATGCACCCCATGTGTTTGGCTACATTGCACATACCTTTTGCCCCTAACTACCACGACAACGCCATGCTCATGCGTTGCCTTGGAAATAGAAAGCTATGTTAAAAGAAAATTCATTATAGTTTGAGCATAGGGAATCACAAGCTAGCTAGTACTCCCTTCGTCCGGAAATAGTTGTCATCAAAATGAATAAAAAAGAATATATCTAGATGTATTTTAGTTCTAGATACATCCCTTTTTGTCCATTTTGATGACAAGTATTTTCGGACGGAGGGAGTACCAGCTAAGTAAAACGTCTAAATTCAGATTGAATAAATATATAATACATACCCATCTTTTGGCAGGTACTTAATAATATATACTGACATACATATCCCAAAAAAGTATAGATATAACACAACGCCAAGTTCTACAAACCTATAGGCATACTGTGTGCATATATACACACACACAAACACATCGATCAGATAGTTACCAAATTCATTTGGAGCTCACGAATATAACCTATAGGTACGTCATGCCACTTGATCAGTGGTACAACCTCGTGAATTAAATCAGAGCTTACCTTCAGATGACCAGATTCTGTTGTCCCAACAAAACCGTCCACTTCGCTGAAGTGTTGCTGCTGGTGAAAGGCAGAGCACCAACACTCTGAAGACGTCGATCAAGTGTCGGTCTGTTGGTGGAGAAAACAATGACCGGGTGGCCTTCCTCTGCCCGGGGATCCTGACTCGACATGGGGTTGGCACCAGGGTGGTGGGTCAGCACCGTCGCCCATGGCGCGTCAAGCTCCGACAACCGGATAACGCATGGCTGGGACCCGCGCACCCCCACGGCTGTGGTTTATCCTATTCATGGGCAGGACCAGCCAACTGCAATTTGAAATGAACAGTAATTTTGTCATTAATATCTAAGATAACGATGTTGTACAACCAAACAAATAAAAAATCGAATGAACTGGTATAAACCAGAGAGATGGAGAGTGGAATCCTTGATGAGCACAGGGGCAGACATCGCTGGCATTTTTTTCCTCAGTGAAACTGATTGTGATAACAAGCATGGTGGTGATGCCAACAAAGTCATATAAATCCGGTGGCTTCGCCTGATGACTGAGTCACACAAGTCAACAACTCATTCATGAACTGTAATTTTATAAGTATGTAGCAGCAAGCAAGATTGATTTTTTGTGTTCAAGAGTTGAATAGATTCCACATGAACCTCAAGAACAAAAAGAAACATCACGCTCAGTTAAGCACTGATGAGTGGCAACAAAGGAAAAACAAAGTGCAGGTAACAACAACGTACATTAGGAGCAAATCGATACCTCATTGTTGGGGCCTAGGATTTGGAGGCGTTGAGGTCGTCCCGGCTGCATCTTAGGGTCTCGTACTACTCCTCCCGGGGTATGTTGTCCAGAAGCAGGAAGAACTTAGTGAATAGAGGAACAGAGAGAGGGGGATGTTCTCCTACAACAGAGGGAGCAGCACGCTCGTCACGAACAGAGCAACAGGAGATGCAGGAAGTGCAAAGCGAATCTAGTCAAATAGGACAGCAAGAGAGAGAAGGGTACCTTGTTGATGAGCTCCATATCGTCGGAGCAGCCAAGCGGCAGCGAGCTCTCTCCCCGCGAGCGACCGAAGAAACCGCAGGGCCGCGTCGTGCTCTAGAAAGAAAGGAAGCGGTGGCCGCCACCTACTCCTCTCCTTGAGCGCAATAACGGGTGAAAGCAGACGACCTCGAGCACCCCCGTCGCGTATGGTCTCACCACAGCATGGCCCAGCGCTGCCTCAATAATATGATATACACATCAGATCATAGTATAAGCTCGTTCAAAAGAGCAGATAAAAATAATTTAACAAATTTCAATGACCTTAGTTGAGATCATCTAGGTTCAGAACTATCTCATGTGAAATAAATCAAGATAAATTTCAGCAAGGAATAAAGTAAGCTGGTTGCAGCACAAACATTGTTAGTTGTACATATGTACATCAACAATGATAAGCATTAAGTTCCCTATTTAATAGTTCATACTATTCTGATCGGAGATTCAGAGTAGCTGGTGGTGCTGACCATGGGAGGAGGAACAGACGCCCTGAAGAAAAAGGTCAATATTTTTTAATTGTGATTTTTTTAGTGGTATTCCCACATTCACTTGATCCAAATACCTCTAATTACTCAAGAACATTCATTTTACTGGACTAAGATACTATAAACACATGGAAACAATTATATTTAGGCACAATGATAGGAGGGCCTACTATCTAACAAAGTTCGATGAGTATAGATCATGCTTTGCATAATCAGATAGGAAGAATATAAGTGGTATAACTGTACTTGGTAGGCTACAATAAAATCTTGTGCGAAGTGGAGAAAAAAAACTAAAAGATGAGCTAAAAGACACAGCCGCAATATAAATAGATTATTTAAGGTTAAATAAAATCTAATCAGCACCATGATTCGACAACCAAGAAATCAAAGTTTGGGAGTATCATTCCCAAAAATGTTTTCCTCGCCCACATAAAAAAGGCAAACATCACAGCGAATGAGGTTGGAACCTGGATAATATAAATGTGTTCAAAAATTAGTAAAGGGTGCATCTGATGCATGCACTACAGGATTTCATAATCTATTAACTCTATGCTCCTTTATGTTGTCAAGATTTTAGACAATGTTCTTCCTAATGTAACAACTGACTTTGTAGAAAAAAACAATAACCCTATAAATTCAATAAATATTAGTCATGTTATTCCTATACTTCTATAGGTAACAAATTTCCAAACCAACGACTGTTAAATCTGCCAAACCAAACATTGCTAAATTTTTCAGACTGAATAAGAGGTAAGGGAGATATCCCTTTTGCACCTTGTCCACATTGCAGATGACAAAGGCATCCAGGTGGTGTTGATGAGCCTGTTCTTCTCGAGCAACCCTGCAGCCACCTCACCTCAAGCGCCCCACTACCTGCACCTCCTTCTCCGCGTCAGCATGGTGCCCACAGACCCGCCCCATCCATATCCCTGGATAAGAAAATCACCACCAACATCACACCTCTAGGAGAACTTTGCTGCATTTATAGGCCAATGGTCAGCTCTAGTTGCTGCTCTATTATCCTCCTCCTTGTAATTCTTCATAGACTAAAGAGCAAAAAAACATTCAGAGCAAACTATATCCAGGCGATGAATTATATATATCAAAGATTAATCTTAGCATGAAAAGCTGCTGCTACAGACTGGGTTAAGTGGACAGAACAACAATACCAAATCTAAACAAAAATAAACTGTACTATCATTAAAAAGAATCCATTGCAAGAGCTTCTACAGACCTTGAAGTACGGCAGCAGTATTCAAACACCAACATCAAGCACCTTCAGCGAGCGATCCGGATTAAAACACCAACATCGAGCACAAATATTTTTGATAGCTCCACTCCAAAAGTATGAAATTTCTCACGTTGAATACCTATAAACAAAAGGTGAAATAAGGATCTCTTTCGGACATATCAACGAAATCGAAATCATCGAAAGTTCAGCACATCAGTCTTTCAGCAAATGTACATGCAAAGCTATTCTTTCTCGGAGTGAACTCCGAACTCTTCTGTTGCACCGAGACGGTCAATGCAGGTGCCGCCGGCGGCGGCGACGCCCTACCAGAATATTAGTAGTAGCTTGCAAGTAATAATCAGAATATTATTCAGCTTCCATTTCCATGAATCGATCAGAGACAAAGTTGATCTTTATTTGACATTCAATCAAACAGTCCCAATCAAATTTAATTTTGGGCAAGGTAGAAAGATGCAAGTCATAACAGGGAGAAAAGCTATCAAGAATGTCATGCTGCTTGTTGCGACAAATTTACCACGTTACACCTATTCGTGGAAGGGTCAAAAGATCTGGATGCGCTTATCTGAAATTCTTAATTGATCAGTTCAAACAAATTATATAGCCAAAGCAATTCAAAATTTAGCATTATGAAGGAAAGGCTCGTGGTTAGTATGCAAATACGAAGGCACATGATTACTACTAAGTTGGATGACTGTCTGTCAAAAGCAAAAAGAACTCAGTTTTATGCTTTTCTAAACTAGAGCAGAAACGACCATACAATTGCAGGAGAAAAAATTGATGTATGCTTTTTCTAACCTCAGCAGCAACGAACACACAATTGTGGCAGACAGGCGTGGGCATCACAATCGAGAACATCTATCACCAAGGCCTCAAAAATCAAACCGGACAGCTGATTTCAGGATATCAATGACATATCATTCTCTATATTCATCATCTGTAGAGAATGGCCATCACAAGAGCGATTCAGTTTGCTTCTGACTTCTGAGAACAAAGAAGCTCTACTGACAAGCGCGCTTGTGCCCGCAGTCTGCAGAAGCATTTGGACGAACACATGGCGCGCGTCCGCGTTTGAGTTGAGTAGGACGTCTCGCCGGCTCCCTCCAACTCTAGCGTTGCTTTCCTACCCTGCGCGGGAGGTGTTCGCCTGTGTGGTGGACTGGTGGGTGCAACCGTGCAAGGTTGGGGTGGCCAGATCAGCACCATGGTGCCTCTGCCTGCCCTCGTCACTAATGGACGCCGTGGAGGAGAAGGGGAGCCGCTACCACTGGAGGCAGCCGCTCAAGGCGCCGTCCATTTTCCACCACCAGGCGGAGGTCCGCCTGCATCCGACTCTCCTCGTCGGCATGGTCGCGTTGGTGGGGCAACGATGGTGGCGGCAGCACTTGCGTCCAAGCTACGCGCAGAGAAGCAGAGGGGAGGTGGGGCGCTCCTCGTTCCTCGCTGCACACTGGATTCGTTCTGAATGGATCCAGGGATCCAGCGACACCTAGCCTTCTCCAAGGCAGAGGCGGAGACGGGAGACGGTCTATGCAGGTGCCACCGCCGGCAGCGACGCCCTACCAGAAAAGATCATCTTTTTTTTTTGAACAACAAAGAGCACCAAAGGCGCCAAATTCCATTCAGCTCAACAACATAATACAGCGTTTATTACAATGCCCTGCAGTGGTGTAGCAGATTGAAGAGCAAGCAAAACAGGACAACAGTTTGAGGAATGAGCTGATTTAGAGTATACATAGATAGATTGGTCAACGCGTCGCCTTCGAATCTGTTTTGCACAGTTGTGTGCCACACCATTGAGCTCCCTCTTGATATAAAATACCTGTATTAAATCTGTACGAGTGGCTTGGAGAAAATCTGCAATTATATCTCTAGTGTCCCAATGCATCAGTGGATGGTCCAACGTCCTGGCGGCCGGCACCCTCGCGAGAACCTGATTATCAGTAAGGAAAGTTGGGCACTGAATCTAAAGGATATGCGCCAAAGTTGCCGCCAGCAGAAGAGCTTTCGCTTCTGCCTGAAAGGCTGAAGATAATGAGTTGCAATTTTGGATAAGGATATCGGTACGAATGAACCAGGGCTCCAAGAACCAAGCTGCTTTGACAAAAGGGCAAGTGAAAAAAAGGTGTACATCATCTTCCTCAAGTCCACACGTGCAGCCAAGCTTCTCTATATGTGTGGAGAATCTACCTGCTCGAGCACCAGCGGCAAGAGCCCTCCGAAGAAACCTCCAAGCAAAAGTTTGAACCCTTGGGATTATGGATTTGTCTTTCCATACCCGATTAAGGATTTGGCATGTTGTTGGAGATGGCTGTCTCGGTTTATCCTTGCCTGAGTTATACAAGTCCTGCACACAAGCATAATATGCACTCTTGGCATGGCATCTGCCATTGTTTGTTAGCTTCCAGCAAAGTAAATCATCTTCATTTGAATTTCAAATAGGAGTGCACTTGATGGCCTGAGCAGTTGGAGGTCTAAAAATAGTGTCAGAAAAGATCATCTTGGAGTCGCGAGTTGCCGCACCCAACCCCACGGACCTGCAGCACAACAACACGCAACATACATGGAGGCGAGGTGCCGTGCTTCGACGGTAGCGAGTCCCTGGCCGCGGCAGGGTGCCCCTTTGGTAGCAACGCAGCGCCGTCGGCGGTGGGCATCCCGATCCCATCATGGAGGCACGACCAGATCGACCTCTCACGCAGCCGGCCGCCGCCCTCGTTGCCGCACACAGAGGTTGCCTCCTCACCGGATCGGGTCGGAGCGGCATCCCGAAAGAGAAGACCCACACGGTACATGTCCCCTTGATCTACCTCTCCTAGCGCCATCCATCTGGACGAGATGTGGCTGTTGGGGAACGTAGTAATTTCAAAAAATTTCCTACGCACACGCAAGATCATGGTGATGCATAGCAACGAGAGGGGAGAGTGTTGTCTACGTACCCTCGTGAGACCGGGCGAAGCGATCACAACGTAGAGGAAGTAGTCGACATTCTCCTCGCGATCCAACCGATCCAGCGCCGTTACTCGGCGCCTCCGAAGTTCTTGACACACGACAGCTCGGTGACGCTCCTCGGGCTCCGATCCGGCAAAGCTCGGGGAGAGAGTTCCACAAGACGACGGCGTGGTGGACGATCTTGATGTTCTATCGACGCAGGCTTCGCCTAAGCACCGCAACGATATGACCGAGGTGGATTATGGTGGAGGGGGCACCGACACGGCTAAGGAACGATCTCAAGGATCAACTTGTGTGTCTATGGGGTGCCCTTGCCCCGTATATAAAGGATGGAGGAGGAGGAGGCCGGCCAAGGGTTTGGCGCGCCGGTGTGGAGTCCTACTAGGATTCCAAGTCCTAGTAGGAGTCCATCAAGAGGAGGAAGGAGAAGGAATAGGAGGAGAAGGAAAGGTGGCGGCCCCTTTTCCCTAGTCCAATTCGGACTAGAGGAGAGGGAGCAGCAGCCTTTTTTTCCTCTTCCCACTAAAGCCCATCAAGGCCCATTACTTCTCCGTAACTCCCGGTACTCGAAAAATACCGAATCACTCGGAACCTTTACGAACTCGAATATAGTCGTCCAATATATCGATCTTTACGTCTCGACCATTTCGAGACTCCTCATCATGTCCCCGATCTCATCCGGACTCGAACTCCTTCGGTACATCAAAATACACAAACTCATAATATAACCGTCATCGAAACCTTAAGCGTGCGGACCCTACGGTTCGAGAACAATGTAGACATGACCGAGACACGTCTCCGGTCAATAACCAATAGCGGGACCTGGATGCCCATATTGGCTCCTACATATTCTACGAAGATCTTTATCGGTCAGACCGCATAACAACATACGTTGTTCCTTTGTCATCGGTATGTTACTTGCCGAGATTCGATCGTCGGTATCCAATACCTAGTTCAATCTCGTTATCGCAAGTCTCTTTACTCGTTCCGTAATACATCATCTCGCAACTAACTCATTAGTTACAATGCTTGCAAGGCTTAAGTGATGTGCATTACCGAGAGGGCCTAGAGATACCTCTCCGACATTTGGAGTGACAAATCCTAATCTCGAAATACGCCAACCCAACATCGCCTTTGGAGACACTGTAGTACTCCTTTATAATCACCCGATTACGTTGTGACGTTTGGTAGTACCAAAGTGTTCCTCCGCAAACGGAGTTGCATAATCTCATAGTTATAGGAACATGTATAAGTCATGAAGGAAGCAATAGCAACATACTAAACGATCATGTGCTAAGCTAACGGAATGGGTCATGTCAATCAGATCATTCAACTAATGATGTGACCTTGTTAATCAAATAACAACTCCTTGTTCATGGTTAGGAAACATAACCATCTTTGATTAACAAGCTAGTCAAGTAGAGGCATACTAGTGACACTCTGTTTGTCTATATATTCACACATGTATTATGTTTCCGGTTAATACAATTCTAGCATGAATAATAAACATTTATCATGATATGAGGAAATATATAATAACTTTATTATTGCCTCTAGGGCATATTTCCTTCATCTCCCACTTGCACTAGAGTCAATAATCTAGATCACATCACCATGTGATTAACATCGATAGTTCACATCATCATGTGATTAACACCCATAGTTCACATCGCCATGTGACCAACACCCAAAGGGTTTACTAGATTCAGTAATCTAGTTCACATCGCTATGTGATTAACACCCAAAGAGTACTAAGGTGTGATCATGTTTTGCTTGTGAGAGAGTCTTAGTCAACGGGTCTTTCACATTCAGATCCGTTATGTATTTTGCAATTTTTCTATGTCTATAATGCTCGCACGGCTACTCTAGCTAATTGCTCCCACTTTCAATATGTATCTAGATCGAGACTTAGAGTCATCGGATCGGTGTCAAAACTTGCATCGAAGTAACCCTTACTTACTAACCTTTTGTCACTTCCATAATCGAGAAACATATCCTTATTCCACTAAGGATAATTTTGACCGCTGTCCGATGATCTACTCCTAGATCACTATTGTACTCCTTGCCAAACTCGATTGTAGGGTATACAATAGATCTGGTACACAGCATGGCATACTTTATAGAACCTATGGCCAAGGCATAGGGAATGACTTTCATTCTCTTTCTATCTTCTGCCGTGGTCGGGTTTTGAGTCTTACTCAATTTCACACCTTGTAACACAGGCAAGAACTCTTTCTTTGACTGTTCCATTTTGAACTACTTCAAAATCTTGTCAAGGTATGTACTCATTGAAAAAACTTATCAAGCATCTTGATCTATCTCTATAGATCTTGATGCTCAATATGTAAGCAGCTTCACCGAGGTCTTTCTTTGAAAAACTTCTTTCAAACACTCCTTTATGCTTTGCGAATAATTCTACATTATTTCCGATCTACAATATGTCATTCACATATACTTATCGAAATCTTGTAGTGCTCCCACTCACTTTCTAGTAAATACAGGCTTCACCATAAGTGCATGCAAAACTATATGCTTTGATCAACTCATCAAAGCGTATATTCCAACTCCGAGATGCTTGCACCAGTCCATAGATGGATCGCTGGAGTTTGCACACTTTGTTAGCTCCTTTGGATCGAAAAAACCTTCGGTTGCATCATATACAACTCTTCCTCCGTAAAACCATTCAGAATGCAGTTTTTCATCCATTTGCCAAATTTCATAAATTGTGGCAATTGCTAACATGATTCGGACAGACTTAAGCATTGCTACTGATTGAGAAAATCTCATTGTAGTCAACATCTTGAACTTTGTCGAAAACCTTTTTGCAACAAGTCGAGCTTTGTAGATAGTAACACTACTATCAACGTCCGACTTCCTCTTGAAGATCCATTTATTTTCTATGGTTTGCCGATCATCGGGCAAATCCATCAAAGTCCATACTTTGTTCTCATATATGGATCATATCTCAGATTTCATGGCCTCAAACCATTTTATGGAATCGGGCTCATCATCGCTTCCTCATAGTTCGTAGGTTTGTCATGGTCAAGTAACACGACCTCTAGAACAGGATTACCGTACCACTCAGTGCGGATCTCACTGCTGTTTACCTACGAGGTTCGGTAGTAACTTGATCTGAAGTTTTATGATCATCATCATTAACTTCCTCACTAATTGGTGTAGGTGTCACAAGAACCAATTTCTGTGATGAACTACTTTCCAATAAGGTAGCTAGTACTGTTACCTCATCAAGTTCTACTTTCCTCCCACTCACTTCTTTCGAGAGAAACTCCTTCTCTAGAAAGGATCCATTCTTAGCAACGAATGCCTTGCCTTCGGATCTGTGATAGAAGGTGTACCCAACTGTCTCCTTTGGGTATCCTATGAAGACACATTTCTCCGATTTGGGTTTGAGCTTATCAGGATGAAACTTTTTCACATAAGCATCGCAGCCCCAAACTTTAAGAAACGACAACTTTGGTTTCTTGCTAAACCACAGTTCATATAGTGTCGTCTCAATGGATTTAGATGGTGCCCTTTTTAACGTGAATGCAGTTGTCTCTAATGCATGATCCCAAAACGACATTGGTAAATCGGTAAGAAACATCATAGATTGTACTATATCCAATAAAGTACGGTTATGACGTTCGGACACACCATTATGATCTGGTGTTCCAGGTGGCATGAATTTGTGAAACTATTCCACATTGTTTTAATTGAAGACCAAACTCGTAACTTAAATATTTGTCCCCGCGATCAAATCGTAGAATCCTTATTTTCTTGTCACGATGATTTTTCCACTTCACTCTGAAATTCTTTGAATCTTTTCAACTATTTCAGACTTATGTTTCATCAAGTAGATATACCCATATCTGCTGAAATCATCTGTGAAGGTCAGAAAATAACGATACCCGCCACGAGCCTTAACACTCATTGGATCGCATACATCAGTATGTATTATTTCCAATAAGTCGGTTGCTCGCTCCATCGTTCGGAGAACGGAGTCTTAGTCATCTTGCCCATGAGGCATGGTTCGCAAGCATCAAGTGATTCATAATCAAGTGATTCCAAAATCCCATCAGCATGGAGTTTCTTCATGCGCTTTACACCAATATGACATAAACGGCAGTGCCACAAATAAGTTGCACTATCATTATCAACTTTACATCTTTTGGTTTCAATATTATGTATATGTGTATCACTACGATCGAGATCCAATGAACCATTTTCATCGGGTGTGTAACCATATAATGTTTTATTCATGTAAACAGAACAACAGTTTATTCTCTTACTTAAATGAATAACCGTATTGCAATAAACACGATCAAATCATATTCATGCTCAACGCAAACACCAAATAACATTTGTTTAGGTTCAACACTAATCCCGAAAGTATAGGGAGTGTGCGATGATGATCATATCAATCTTGAAACTACTTTCAACACACATCGTCACTTCACCCTTAACTAGTTTTCATTTTATTACGCAACTCCGTTTGAGTTACTACTCTTAGCAACCGAACCAGTACCAAATACCGAGGGGTTGCTATAAACACTAGTAAAGCACACATCAAACACTGTATATCAAATATACCCTTTTTCACTTTGCCATCCTTCTTATCCACCAAATATTTAGGGCAGTTCCGCTTCGGTGACCATTTCCTTTGCGATTGTAAGCACTCGGTTTCAGGCTTTGGTTCAGCTTTGGGCTTCTTCGTGGGAGTGACAACTTGCTTGTCAATCTACTTGAAGTTCCCCTTTCTTTCCCTTTGCCCTTTTCTTGAAACTAGTGATCTTGTCAACCATCAACACTTGATGCTCTTTCTTGATTTCTACCTTCGTCGATTTCAACATCACGAAGAGTTTGGGAATCATTTTCATCATCCCTTGCATACTATAGTTCATCATGAAGTTCTACTAACTTGGTGATGGTGACTAGAGAATTCTGTCAATCACTATCTTATCTGGAAGATTAACTCCCACTTGATTCAAGCGATTGTAGTACCCAGACAATCTGAGTACATGCTGACTAGTTGAGCGATTCTCCTCCATCTTTTAGCTATAGAACTTGTTGGAGACTTCATATCTCTCAACTCGGGTATTTGCTTGAAATATCAACTTCAATTTCTGGAACATCTCATATGGTCCATGACATTCAAAACGTCCTTGAAGTCCCGATTCTAAGCCATTAAGCATGGTGCACTAAACTATCAAGTAGTCATCATATTGAGCTAGCCAAACGTTCATAACGTCTGTATCTGCTCCTGCAATAGGTCTGTCACCTAGCGGTGCATCAAGGACATAATTCCTCTGTGCAGCAATGAGGATAAACCTCAGATTACGGATCCAATCCGCATCATTGCTACTAACATTTTTCAACACAATTTTCTCTAGGAACATATCAAAATAAACATATGAAAGCAACAACGCGAGCTATTGATCTACAACATAATTTGCAAAATACTACCAGGACTAAGTTCATGATAAATTTAAGTTCAATTAATCATTTTACTTAAGAACTCCCACTTAGATAGACATCTCTCTAGTCATCTAAGTGATCACGTGATCCAAATCAACTAAACCATAACCGATCATCACGTGAGATGGAGTAGTTTTCAATGGTGAACATCTTATGTTGATCATATCTACTATATGATTCACGCCGACCTTTCGGTCTCCGTGTTCGAGGCCATATCTGCATATGCTAGGCTCGTCAAGTATAACTCTGAGTATTCGCGTGTGCAAAACTGGCTTGCACCCGTTGTAGATGGACGTAGAGCTTATCACACCCGATCATCACGTGGTGTCTCGGCACGACGAACTTTGGCAACGGTGCATACTCAGGGAGAACACTACTTGATAATTTTAGTGAGAGATCATCTTAAAATGCTACCGTCAATCAAAGCAAGATAAGATGCATAAAAGATAAACATCACATGCAATCAATATAAGTGATATGATATGGCCATCATCTTCTTGTGCTTGTGATCTCCATCTCAAGCACCATCATGATCACCATCGTCACCGCGCGCGACACCTTGATCTCCATCGTAGCATCGTTGTCGTTTCGCCATCTATTGCTTCTCGACTATCGCTACCGCTTAGTGATAAAGTAAAGCAATTACGAGCGTTGCATTTCATACAATAAGCGACAACCATATGGCTCCAGCCGATTGCCGATAACCGGTTACAAAACATGATAATCTCATACAATAAAATATAGCATCACGTCTTGACCATATCACATCACAACATGCCCTGCAAAAACAAGTTAGACATCCTCTACTTTGTTGTTGCAAATTTTACGTGGCTGCTACGGGCTTTAGCAAGAACCGTTCTTACCTACGATCGAAACCACAACGATAGTTTGTCAAATAGACTCCGTTTTAACCTTCACAAGGACCGGGCGTAGCTACACTCGATTCAACTAAAGTGAGAGAGCAGACACCCGCTTGATCACCTTTAAGCAACGAGTGCTCGTGGCGGTGAAACCAGTCTCGCGTAAGCGTCTGGCGTAATGTCGGTCCGGGCCGCTTCATCTCACAATACCGCTGAACCAAAGTATGACATGCTCGTAGGCAGTATGACATGCTCGTTGGGTAGAGGAAGTAGTCGTACGTTCTCCTCGCGATCCAACCGATCCCAGCGCCGTTACTCCGGCGCCTCCGAGTTCTTGACACACGTACAGCTCGGTGGCGCTCCTCGGGCTCCGATCCAAGCAAAGCTCGAGGGAGAGAGTTCTCACAAGACGACGGCGTGGTGGCGATCTTGATGTTCTATCGGACGCAGGGCTTCGCTAAGCACCGCAACGATATGACCGAGGTGGATTATGGTGGAGGGGGCACCGCACACGGCTAAGGAACGATCTCAAGGATCAACTTGTGTGTCTATGGGGTGCCCTTGCCCCCTGATATAAAGGATGGAGGAGGAGGAGGCCGGCCAAGGGTTTGGCGCCAGTAGGTGGAGTCCTACTAGGATTCCAAGTCCTAGTAGGAGTCCATCAAGAGAGGAGGCAGGAGAAGGAATAGGAGGAGAAGGAAGGTGGTGGCCCCCTTTCCCTAGTCCAATTCGGACTAGAGGAGAGGGGCGCAGCAGCCTTTTCCTCTTCCCACTAAAGCCCATCAAGGCCCATTACTTCTCAGTAACTCCCGGTACTCGAAAAATACCGAATCAATCGGAACCTTTTCGAACTCCGAATATAGTCGTCCAATATATCGATCTTTACGTCTCGACCATTTCGAGACTCCTCGTCATGTCCCCGATCTCAGCCGGGACTCCGAACTCCTTCGGTACATCAAAATACACAAACTCATAATATAACCGTCATCGAAACCTTAAGCGTGCGGACCCTACGGTTCGAGAACAATGTAGACATGACCGAGACACATCTCCGTCAATAACCAATAGCGGGACCTGGATGCCCATATTGGCTCCTACATATTCTACGAAGATCTTTATCGGTCGACCGCATAACAACATACGTTGTTCCTTTGTCATCGGTATGTTACTTGCCCGAGATTCGATCGTCGGTATCCAATACCTAGTTCAATCTCGTTACCGCAAGTCTCTTTACTCGTTCCGTAATACATCATCTCGCAACTAACTCATTAGTTACAATGCTTGCAAGGCTGAAGTGATGTGCATTACCGAGAGGGCCTAGAGATACCTCTCCGACATTCGGAGTGACAAATCCTAATCTCGAAATCGCCAACCCAACATCCGCCTTTGGAGACACCTGTAGTATTCCTTTATAATCACCCGATTACGTTGTGACGTTTCAGTAGTACCCAAAGTGTTCCTCCGCAAACGGAGTTGCATAATCTCATAGTTATAGGAACATGTATAAGTCATGAAGGAAGCAATAGCAACATACTAAACGATCGTGTGCTAAGCTAACGGAATGGGTCATGTCAATCAGATCATTCAACTAATGATGTGACCTTGTTAATCAAATAACAACTCCTTGTTCATGGTTAGGAAACATAACCATCTTTGATTAACAAGCTAGTCAAGTAGAGGCATACTAGTGACACTCTGTTTGTCTATATATTCACACATGTATTATGTTTCCGGTTAATACAATTCTAGCATGAATAATAAACATTTATCATGATATGAGGAAATATATAATAACTTTATTATTGCCTCTAGGGCATATTTTTTTCAGTGGCCGTGGTGGATCTGGCCGCGGCATCCCCGCTTGAGGGCGGGGAAGAGGGCGGGGCGAGGCGGGGATGGGTGGCGCAGGGGACGGCAGGTATGGGCGGCAGGGCTGTCCAGCGGCGTGGGTGTGTTGCGCAGGGGTCGGCAGTGTGGCGGCGGCTGCGACTCGAGACGGAGACGAGGTAGGGCTAGCGAGGGATTGACAGAGGGAGTCCACCAGTTCTGTCGCGACGGTAAAACCAACGGAGGGGAGGTGGTGGACGGAACAAAAAAATCTACGAAAAAACCCAGATGAAAGTGATGGGATGAAAATTAACCGGTGAACAGGGACTACCAGCTGAGACATTAGGAGTATATATATTATTATTTGATTACCTTCAGATCTTTAAGCTCCACACTGCCAACTTGGGGCCAATCTGGTGCTGGTCGGTTTTCTTCAATAACTTCTGGTGCTTCACTCGGAATGTCCATGTACTGGTTCACCCGTTCCACAAATATTATTTTATTTGCGAGGTCACATTGCTTCTGTATGGTGTTAACAAAGGAATTATTTAGGGAAAGGCCATAGGACAATGCCATTCCAATAAAACCTGCCCAAGTATATAAAGTAAGTAGTTTTTTTATGGGAATGTTGATTTCTTTATAACCTGGTGGTGCATATTAAATAAGTATATCTGCAATGACTTTGGCACATAGAAATTGGGCATAGTGTTACTAGCTCCATTCTACAAAGAAAGCATGCTTTCGCAACAAAAGCTAAAATTTCATAACACCAAATACCAGGAGCCTATGAAAACACAGATAAAAGGTTCTTTGCACTGCATATAATGATTTACTGCATGCACCGGCTCAGACACGCACAAATACCATATCTAGATTATTGACTCTAGTGCAAGTGGGAGACTGAAGGAAATATGCCGTAGAGGCAATAATGAAGTCATTATTTATTTCCTTATTTCATGATAAATGTTTATTATTCATGCTAGAATTGTATTAACCGGAAAGTTAGTACATGTGTGAATACATAGACAAAACATAATGTCCCTAGTATGCCTCTACTTGACTAGCTCCTTAATAAAAGATGGTTAAGTTTCCTAACCATGGACATGTGTTGTCATTTGATGAACGGGATCACATCATTAGGAGAATGATGTGATGGACATGACCCATCCGTTAGCTTAGCATTATGATCGTTACAGTTTCATTGCTACTACTTTCTTCATGACTTATACATGTTCCTCGGACTATGAGATTATGCAACTCCTGAATACCAAGGAACACTTTGTGTACTACCAAACGTCACAACGTAAATGGGTGATTATAAAGGTGCTCTACAGGTGTCTCCGAAGGTGTTTGTTGGGTTGGCATAGATCGAGATTAGGATTTGTCACTCCGTGTTTGGGAGAGGTATCTCTGGGCCCTCTTGGTAATGCTCATCACTATAAGCCTTGCAAGCAATGGGACAAATGAGTTAATTGTGGGATGAAGTATTACGGAACGATTAAAGAGACTTTCCGGTAACGAGATTGAACTAGGTATGATGATACTGACAATCGAATCTCGAGCAAGTAAACCGATGACAAAGGGAACAACGTATGTTGTTATGCGGTTTGACTGATAAAGATCTTCGTTGAATATGTAGGAGCCAATATGAGCATCCAGGTTCTGCTATTGGTTATTGACCATAGATGTGTCTTGGTCATGTCTACATAGTTCTCGAACCCGTAGGGTCAGCACGCTTAATGTTTGATGACCAAAGTTTGTTCGGAGTCCCGGATGAGATCACGGACGTGACGAGGAGTCTCGAAATGGTCGAGACATAAGGATTGATATATTGGACGACTATTGCTAACATCATTCGGACAGACTTAAGCATCGCTACGGGTGAGAAAATATCATCGTAGTCAACTCCTTGAACTTGTCGAAAACCTTTCGTAACAAGTCGAGCTTTGTAGACAGTAACATTACCGTCAGCGTCGGTCTTCTTCTTGAAGTTCCATTTATTTTCTATGGCTTGCCGATCATCGGGCAAGTCCACCAAAGTCCACACTTTGTTCTCATACATGGATCCCATCTCAGATTTCATGGCCTCAAGCCATTTCGCAGAATCTGGGCTCATCATCGCTTCCTCATAGTTCATAGGTTCACCATGGTCTAGTAACACGACTTCTAGAACAAGATTACCGTACCACTCTGATGCGGATCTCACTCTGGAAGACCTACGAGGTTCGGTAGTAACTTGATCTGAAGCTTCATGATCATCATCATTAGCTTCCTCACTAATTGGTGTAGGAATCACTGGAACTGTTTTTTGTGATGAACTACTTTCCAATTCGGGAGCAGGTACGATTACCTCATCAAGTTCTACTTTCCTCCCTGTCGGTGTCAAAATCGGCGGATCTCGGGTAGGGGGTCCTGAACTGTGCGTCTAGGCGGATGGTAACAAGAGACGAGGGACACAATGTTTTTACCCAGGTTCGGGCCCTCTCGATGGAGTTAAAACCCTACGTCCTGCTTGATTAATATTGATGATATGGGTAGTACAAGAGTAGATCTACCACGAGATCAAGGAGGCTAAACCCTAGAAGCTAGCCTATGGTATGATTGTTGAGATGTATGTTGTCCTACGGACTAAAGCCCTCCGTTTATATAGACACCGGAGAGGGCTAGGGTTACACAGAGTCGGTTACAATGGTAGGAGATCTACATATCCGTATTGCCAAGCTTGCCTTCCACGCCAAGGAAAGTACCATCCGGACACGAGCCGGAGTCTTCAATCTTCTATCTTCGTAGTCTGGGAGTCCGGCGGATATTGATAGTCCGGCTGTCCGGACACCCCCTAGTCCAGGACTCCCTCAGTAGCCCCCGAACCAGGCTTCAATGACGATAAGCCCAGCGTGTTTTATAGTCTTCGGCGTTGCAAGGCGGGTTCTCCCTTCAAATTCCATGTACCTGCCGAATGGTGTCCGGCTTCATCTTGAATACTGTGCTCCTCGGCTTCCACGCCAAATAATGGCCCTCTTCCACGCGTCGCACAAATGTGAAAAGCCAAGGTGTTTTTTGCATTCCGCCCCCTAATTGTGCGAGTCGCCCGCCTATAAAAGAGGCAAGAATCCAGATCCAAACCGCACCGTCTTCCTCCCGCGTATACTCCATCGAAGCGCCTCTGACCTAGAAATCCATTCCACCATGGACCGTCAACGCGGCTCTTCTTCACGCGCTCCCAGCCCACCGCCGGGGAATTGGAGGAGGTGCTCTATTTCGCACGATGAGCTAGTGAAGCTCCAAACGGAGGGGTTTCTCCCTCCGGCCTGCATGGTTCCAGTCCGAGCCGGACTGGTTACTTATCAAGGTGGGAGGCAGGCGGAGGACACTCCAAGCCCCAATAAGGGGGAGCGAGTGTGCTTTGTCCCCTATCTGATAAGGGGGCTCGGATTTCCAATACATCCGTTCCTCCGTGGGCTCCTGAAGTTCTACGGACTCCAGCTCCACCACCTCACGCCCGCTTCTGTGCTGCATATCGTGGGCTACGTAGCTCTTTGTGAGCTATTCCTGGGCATCGAGCCCCATTTTGCATTGTGGAAGAGGCTGTTTTGCCTCGTACCCTGTTCTCACCAGGGGTCCATATATCAAGTGGGCTCTAAATATGGCGATCGCCGGGACCAGATACCTATCCGCACTCCTAAGAAGGCGTCCAAGATCGGCCCTCGGAGTGGTTTTATATAGGAGACGCTCACGCTGGGACCTGCTCGGATCGGCCTCCCGAGTTTAGTGCTGCTCCCTTGAAGAAACGCCTCAGTGGCGCCCATGAGCCCCGATTGAGGAAGACAAGAGCGCCCACTACTTGATGGGCCGGATAAGATTAATGGCTCATTCCGCCCGACCATGATCGAGTCATGGCGACATGCATCAGCGAGGGTACAGCCTTCGCAATACAAAGGCCACCCCATGTGGGATTTCAACGGGAAGACGATGTTACCGCACACGCCGAAGGGTCGGATTCGACCGAGGATCTGGTGAAGATCCTATCCGGCCTGTATAAGGGGGAGAAGGAGGATTTCCTTCGGACGAACCCTTTGAATGGGTTTTCCATGATCAACCCCAGAGGATGGGTAAGTGAACACCTTGAAGGGCTCAACCCATGCTTTCGAAGTTTAAGCTTCTTATATTATGTCTTTGGCGCAGGATCTACGCCGGACTGTGGAGGACATGGTGAGTCCTGCTCCGCAACCCGAGGATCCGGAAGGATCCCTGGGTCCGGCCTCCGAAGAGGATCCGGACATCGAGGTGGAGCAGATCGACGTGGTGTATCACCAGCTCAGCATAGACAATGCTCTGGTTGCCATTACGGCAGACTACCCCGGACTAAGTCCGGCTTCCCAGGTGACCGCGACCAAAGTCCGGACACCAGTGACTCTTCCCTGCCCATTTCTGACCTTCGTGAATGATGGTCTTTTGCAGGAAGCGCCTTTACGGCAGGAAGCCGAGCCCGCGGCGGCTGACCAACAGAGGCCAGCCCGAACCAGTAGGCGGAAAAGGAGCGCAGTGCGGACGGAGACGTCGCCGCAAAGGTGTAGCTCGTATTCGAGTTTTCAGAGCAACATTCCGGGGAAACGCCTGAGTGCTCATGATCTATGTAGGAGAAAAAGCGCTCACCGGACTGCGAGCGCAGGAATTGCCGATCCGACCAACACCGCCCGTGCTCCAGTAGCTGGATGGAGGGGGAGGCAAGCGCAAGACGCGAGCCGGATCCTGCTCCAACGGAGGATACCGCTGACGGTCCGCCACCAAGTCGAGGTGGAGAGCGCCATGAACCATAGGCGCCACGACAAGATTTCAAGAAGCGTGCTTTTCCTCGAGGCATTGGATGCCTTTAACGCTGGGGCGCGACATCTCCGTGCTGCTCAAAATGGTTTTACCAGAGCCACGGAGAAGTATGTGAAAGACATACGGGTAAGGGAATTTTAATGGTTGCATATACCAAGAGCCCCGAGACTTAAAGTAGTTATGCTAACTGATTTAAGGATCATTGGAAATTACTGCACTTAACGAGAAGAACGCCAAACTGTCTCGGGAGCTGCAAGATTGCAAGGCCCAACTTGGGGTCAAGATTTGCTGCCAGCAGGAGGAGACGGAAGGACCCCTCCCCGTAACACATTTTATTAATAAATATAAGCTGTGTGCGGCGTGCGCCGAGTCTAATAATGACTTTGCAGTGCGGCGGACAAGATCGAAGACAGTAAGTATTGCTGCGCATGACTAAAGGTCGGCGAGAGTGTGCTGAATAGGGTTCAGCAGGAAAGGAACAAGCTCCAAGATGCCAATGCCAAGCTCGGAGAAGAGCTGAAAGGTGCACAGGCCGAGCTATCCGGCTCCATTAAGGAGAATCAACGACTTCGTCGCGGCATATATAGTAAGTGCTTGAGCGAACTCTTTTGAAAAGAAGAGTTCGGCGAGGAAGTATTTTGACATGATATGTCTTGTAGGTATACTCACGGGTCGTCCTGCAGAGGAGATGCCCGTATCAATGGGTGATCAACTTCCCGAACTGTTGCAGCTACTCGAACGAGTTCGGCAGGCAATAGGTGGCGTCGTTCAGGCTTTATGGCCAGCCCTCACCCTTCCAGAGGGCCTCGGGGAGCTTACGGAGAAGCTGCAGGGAGTGCGGCAGCGCTTCCGTTTGTGGAAGATTTCGGCTTGCCGTCAAGGTGCCAGAGAGGCTTGGGCCATGGTGAAGACGCGGTACAAGAAGGCGGACCCCAACCACATGGCCGAAGTTGGACCAGTGGGGCCCGATGGGAAGGAGATCCCTGTGAGCTTAGTGTACAGCCAGGTGGAGTTGGCTGCTAAATTTTCCCAACGGGACTGTAAACTAGACAGCCTGTTAGACGGGATTGAGGAGGAATACAATCAATAAATTTGACAATGTATGTTATCCTTTAAAGTGACATGTGAAATGCCTTCTAGCCGGATTGTAGATCGTTTGTCTTTGCCGACCTTTTAACCCGACCTCGGGACCCTAGAGTCCGAGTGTGTCGAATGCCTTCTCGGTTATGAAAAAACCGGGGCATGCATGGAGACCAGACGTAGGGGTCATTAGTGCTTTATCAGACAAGTGCCCAACTAGTTATGTTATATTACATGGTTAGTGAGGGAGTCCTGGACTAGGGGGTGTCCGGATAGCCGGACTATCGATATCCGCCGGACTCCCAGACTACGAAGATAGAAGATTGAAGACACCGGCTCGTGTCCGGAAGGTACTTTACTTGGCGTGGAAGGCAAGCTTGGCAATACGGATATGTAGATCTCCTACCATTGTAACCGACTCTGTGTAACCCTAGCCTCTCCGGTGTCTATATAAACCGGAGGGCTTTAGTCCGTAGGACACAACATTACATCTCAACAATCATACCATAGGCTAGCTTCTAGGGTTTAGCCTCATTGATCTCGTGGTAGATCTACTCTTGTACTACCCATATCATCAATATTAATCAAGCGGGACGAGGGTATTACCTCCATCGAGAGGGCCTGAACACAGGTAAAAACATTGTGTCCCTCGTCTCCTGTTACCATCCGCCGACTTGATTCGGGACCCCTACCGAGATCCGCCGATTTTGACACCGACATTGGTGCTTTCATTGAGAGTTCCTCGTGTCGTCGCCGATAGAGCGGATGCCTCTACCCATCTTCAAAGACGGTGTTCTCGCGGAGGGCCTTGGCCGCCGGTCGCATAATCCGCTTGGCGGTTTCCTTATGACCCCGTCCGCCGCCGCTTCGCAATGACTTCTCAAGTCGTCGAAAGCTATCTTCGAGTCAGCCCTAAAGCTGCCGAACAGTTAGATCCAATCGAGCTCTCGTCTGTTAACGAGCTCTTGGATCGCATCGCCGCCTCGAGTCGCGAACGACTACGATCGATCGGGCTTAAAACCGATCTGCGAGAGATTAACTCTCCCCAGGCAACCCACCACGTCGAAGTGGCAGAAGAACAACTCGGCAATTCGTTGCCATTGTTGAAAACAATCCGTGTCCGGATTCCCGAACCCTCCATGCCGGATTCCCACGGAGGGACGGACCCTGATCGAGCATTGAACCTAAAATCATGCGTCGCCCCGGACTCGCTGGTCTATTTCCAGCAAATCAAGCTTCCAAGTTCGGAAGACCCTCAGCCTTTGAGCCCAAAGATGGGCAGGGATCCGGATTTTATTCCACCCACCCGCCCAGACATATGCGACCTATCTCTAATTCGCAAGAGCCCTCGAAGCAAAGACATCATTATTGGCCGATTCCTCCGGTTATGGACAGGATAAAGGACTGCCGAGAGGAAAACGCAATCTCAATCTTCGCAATAATGCGCACGGACAGGGAATCTCAACGCCATTGATCGTCGCAAGATTACGCGTTTTACCGATCTGGAGTCCATAGTACGAAAATACTGTGCGATGGAAAGTTTCCGGAAAACTGAAAATCAATTTTGGGATAATCCGGCACCAAACCCAGTCCGCCGTAAGAGGGCGCCCCATAATCAGGCCCCAAATGCAAAAACCAAAAAGCAAAAACCCAGCAAGGGAAACGGAACCGTACTGGAGGGATGGCTCAATGGACCTCAGAACTTCATAATCTGGGGAGCTGTCCCAACACCTGGCCTTCGAGCATGTTGGATACTACGGCAGGTGGCCAAAAGTGGCGAAGAGCTTCTAGCTCCGGGAAACCACTCCAACAATACCAACACGGTATCAACAGTCTTCGAGACTTTCGCATCAAACAATATGCGAAAACGAACAATCCGCGAACTCGCCGAAGTCTACCAAGTAGCAACAGCAAATCCATGGAGCGACACAGCTATCACCTTCAGCGCCAATGACGAGCCCACATCTCGAACTACAGAGCCCCACCAGACTGGTACTTAGTCCCATAGTGGACGACTTTCGACCGACAAAAGTCCTCATGGACGGCGGCAATGACTAAACCTCATTTATGAGGAAACCTGCGGAAAATGGAAATCGATTGAGCCGATTGAGCGAAGCAAAGCACAACCTTCAGAGGAATAATCCCTAGCGGGAAGCACGCTGCACCGGAAAAATCACACTCGATGTGGTGTTCGCTCTTGGACAATTACAGATCCGAAGAAGTCACGTTCCTGTAGCCCGCTCAGCAGCGGCTATCACGCCATATTAGGACGAGAGGCATTCACAATTTTTCAAGCAATACCTCACTACGGGTACATGAAGCTCAAAATGCCCGGCCCCGGCGGAATAATCACTCTCGTCAGTGATCCGGATACAACACTCCACGCCGAAAACAAGACAGCCGCGCTAGCCCTCGAGGCACTATCCGAAGCCTTAGCGGCAGAGGAACTCACCGCGCTACACTCTACGGTAAACAGGGACGACGTGATACTTGATAAAAGATCCAAGTCCACCTCCTTCAAACCAGCAGATGAGATAGTTAAATTTCAGGTCCACCCAACGGACCCAACAAAGACGGCCTCCATCGGGGCACAGCTGAACCCCGAAGTGGACGCCGCACTGCGCGACTTCCTTCGGGAAAATTGGGACATCTTCACCTGGCACCCTTCGGACATGCCCGAATCCTCGCAGTTGGCGTAACACAGCCTAAACATCCTAAAAGGATTTAAGCCACCAAACAGGCTCTTGGCGATTTTCCAAACCCAAAAGACAGGCAATGGGAGAAGAGCTAGCCAAGTTATTGGAAGCCGGATTCATTAGAGATATCAAACATCCGGACTGGCTAGCAAATTTGGTAATGGTACCAAAGAAAGATAAATCCTGGCGTCTCTGTGTCGACTTCAAAGACCTCAATAAGGTTTGCCCAAAGGATCCTTTCCCCCTCCCCCGCATCGATCAAATTATCGATGCCACAGCAGGACACGATTCGTTGTGCTTCCTGGATGCATACTATGGCTATCATCAAATCAAGATGGCGGAAGCAGATCAAGCCGCAACGGCATTCATTACTCCATACGGGCCATTCTGCTTCAACACGATGCCCTTCGGACTCAAAAACGCCGGCGCAACATATCAGCGCATGATTCAAACATGTCTGGCTACCCAGATTGGCAAAACAGTCGAGGCATACGTAGACGATGTAGTCGTCAAAACAAAACACGTCGAAACTTTAGTAGACGATTTGAGGCTCACATTCGACAACCTCAGAGCATATGACATTAAGCTGACTCCGGAAAAATGTGTTTTCGGTGTACCAGCCGGGAAACTGCTGGGCTTCATCAGATCCGTAGAGGGATCAAGCAAACCGCCAAAATCCGGGCTCTGTCACGCTTGGATATCCCAAAGGACCTCAAGCAAATACAAAATTAACAGGATGCGTGGCAGCCTTAAGCCGTTTATCTCCCGCTTAGGAGAAAAAGCGTTGCCTTTATCGCCTCCTAAGGCGCACCGAACACTTCGTGGGACGGATGCCGCCACTCATGGACTCAAGAAATAAAGGCCATATTGGCAACAACCGGTCTGGCTGCGCCCACTGTCAGGCGAACCGATGTAGTTATACATCGCGCAACACCAAGTTGTGAGCGCTGTCCTCGTCGTCGAACGAGCAAATGTAAGGGCATAAATTCCCTCTTCAAAAACCAGTGTATTATGTATCCTTGTGCTAACCCCTGCAAATCCCGTTACCCGCACTATCAAAAGATAGCATATGCGGTGTTCATGGCGTCTCGGAAGCTTCGGCACTACTTTCAAGAGTGTTCGATAACAGTGGCTTCTGAAGTACCACTCAATGACATTATAAATAACCGCGACACAACGGGCAGGATCGGAAAATGGGCCATTGAGCTCTTGCCATTCGACATAACCTACAAACCTCGACGAGCCATAAAGTCACAAGTTTTGGCTGACTTCGTCGCCGAATGGACTGAAGCCGAACTACCTAAAGAGTACGGCGCATACTCCAATTGGACTATGCACTTCGACGGCTCCAAAATGTTGGCGGACTTGGGGCTGGCGTCGTACTGACGTCCCCCACCGGAGATACAGTTCAGTATGTACTTCAGATAATGTACACGGACTCCAACAACGCAGCCGAATACGAGGCCTTGTTACATGGTCTCCGGATGGCAGTCTCCATGGGCATTCAACGCCTAGAGGTGCGCGGGGATTCAAACCTTGCAATATCCCAAATAAATGGAGACTTTGACGCCAAGGATCCGAAAATGGCAGCATATCGTAATGCTGTCCTGAAAATGTCAGCTCGGTTTGAAGGACTCGAATTCCATCACATAGCCCGAGATAGCAACCAAGCGGCTGACATCCTGGCATGCATCGGTGCGAAACATGATGTTGTCCCTCCAAATATCTTCCTGGAACGGCTCTTCAAGCCATCCGTACTATGGGAAGAGGAGTTCGGTAGCGACAAACCGGAGAAAGCCGCACCAACTGGTGATTCAGCAGACAACGTAACACAATCCGCCCACGACATAATGGCGGTAATCGCCGCGTGGACAGAACCTTTCCTGGCCTACTTACTTAGGCAGGAACTTCCCGAAGACCAAAATGAGGCCCGCTGCATAGTCCGGCGATCGAAGGCCTACAAGGTTCATGAAGGAGAACTTCATAAGAAAAGGTACCTGTTGGTCATGGTGGATAAGTTCACCAAATGGATAGAGGCCAAACCGGTCAAAACGGCAGAGTTCGGACCAGTGATAGACTTTATATCAGAGGTGGTACACCGTTACGGAGTCCCCCACAGCATCATCACGGATAATGGCACGAACTTCACAGCCGATGAAGTGAAGTCATGGTGCAAAAATATGGGCATTAAGCTCGACTATGCGTCAGTCTATCACCCTCAAACCAACGGTCAAGTGGAAAGAGAAAACGGTCTAATAATGAGCGGCATTAAACCCAGACTAGTGAGGTCACTCACTAAATCAGACACCCAATGGGTCGAGGAGCTCGACTCCGTACTCTGGGGGCTGCGGACAACGCCTAACCGTACCACTGGATTCACACCATTCTTTATGGTATACGGCGCAGAGGCAGTCTTGCCCTGCGACATTATTCATGACTCACCTCGAGTGCGCATGTATGAGGAAAGAGAAGCCGAGCTAGATCGGCAGGACAGCTTGGACACATTGGAGGAAGAACGGGACGTTGCGAAGGCTCGTTCCGCATTCTATCAGCAACAGGCCCGAAGATATCAAAGCAGAAAAGTATGGGCCAAAACCTACAACGTTGGCGAACTAGTTCTATGCCTGCCGGACAAGAAGAAGGACAACCTCAAACCCAGATGGGAAGGCCCCTTCATTATTGATCAAGTACTGACCGGCGGAGCGTACCATCTACGAAATGCGTCGGACAACCGACTCGAGCCGAACCCATGGAACGCAGCCCGATTCCGACGATTCTATGCCTAGCGCCGGACTAAGAGTTCGTCCCCTTCCCCCATCCAACTTTATATATATTTCGGTTGTCCTATTTTTATCTTTTTCTCCTTTTTTAAAATTAACAAATCCCTTCGGGGCCTATTTTCGCATTTTTTGCATACATACGATGTGCCACTCGCACTCGTTATTCCTGGGGGCTTCTTTTACAGAAGCTCAACTATACGGGTTTTATACCCAACACATGTGTCATGCTTCCACATGTACCTTTTACTCGCCATTATATGCATCGATCCGACTTAAGTTTTGGCCAAGCTGGGTTGTTCGGCTCTGTGCTTACCCTCACGTTCCCGATTGTTCGGCTAGGTGGTAAAGGAGCACCTCACGATTATTCTTGCCGGGTCACCGGATGTGTACCTCGGTAGGTGAAGCCGAAAGCTAGCGTTTTAAGGGAATATTCGGTCGGTGATTTAAAAGATGACTTTTACCTACCTTTCTTTTCCATCTGCCCCGGATGTTTTATCGCTCCATTGGCAGTCCGGACATGCACTTTAGGGCATGCCACCCCAAAGGAAAGGAACCCTTAACGGAACTATTCTCTCGGAAGATGTTTTTACTAACCATGTAATATAACATAACTAGTTGGGCACTTGTCCGATAAAGCACTAATGACCCCTACGCCTAGTCTCCATGCATACCACGGTTATTTCTTAACCACAAAGGTATTGGACGCACTCCGGGCTCTCGGGTCCCGAGGTTGAAGCTTAAAAGGTCGGCAACGACAAACGATCTACAATCCGCTAGAAGACATTTTACATGTCATTTTTAAGGATAACATACATTGTCAAGTTCATTGATTGTATTCCTCCTCAATCCCGTCTAACAGAGCTGTCTAGCTTACAGATCCGCTGGGAAAATTTAGCAGCCAGTTCTACTGGCTGTACACTAAACTCACAGGGATCTCCTTCCCGTCGGGCCCCACCGGTCCAACTTCGGCCATATTGTTGGGATCCGCCTTCTTGTACCGCGTCATCACCATGGCCCAAGCCTCCCTGGCACCTTGGCGGCAGGCCGAAACCTTCCACAAACGGAAGCGCTGCCGCACTCCCTGTAGCTTCTCTGCAAGCTCCCCGAGGCCCTCGGGCGGGACGAGGGATGGCCATAAAGCCTGTACAACGCCACTCATTGCCTGCCGAACTCGTTCGAACAGCTGCAACAGTTCGGGAAGTTGATCACCCATTGATACGGGCATCTCCTCCGCAGGATGGCCCGTTAGTATACCTACAAGACATATTATGTCAAATCGCTTCCTTGCCGAACTCCTCTTCCTAAGAGAGTTCGATCAAGCACTTACTATAGATGCTGCGACGAAGCCGTTGATTCTCCTTAACGGAGCCGGACAGCTCGGCCTGTGCGCCTTTCAGCTCTTCTCCGAGCTTGGCGTTGGCATCTTGAAGCTTGTTCCTTTCCTGCTGAACTCTGTTCAACACATTTTCGCCGCTTTTAGCTGGCGTAGTAGATGCCTGTCCGGATCTTGTTGGCAGCACCTACTGATGTCGTTATTAGACTCATGCGCACGCCGCACATCGCTTATATTAATTTATACAAACGTGTTACCGGTGGGGTCTTCCGTCTCCTCCTCAAGGCAGCAAGTGCAGCCCCAAGTTGGGCCTTGCAATCTTGCAGCTCCGGGACAGTGGGCATTCTTCTCGTTAAGAGCACGAAAGTTCATGTGATCCTTAAATCAGTTAACATAACCAATTTAAGTCTCGGGGGCTCTTGGTGTATACAACCATTAAAATTCCCTTACCGTATGTCTTTAACATACCGCTCCGCGGCCCTCGTAAAACCATTCTGGGCAGCAGGAGATGCGCTGCCCTCGCTTTTAAAGGCATCCAATGCCTCGGGAAAAGCACTCCTCTTGAAAAACTGTCGTGGCGTCTATGATTCATAGCGCTCTCCACCTCCGACTTTGTGGCGGACAGTCTGTCGGTATCCTCCGCTGGAGTAGGATCCGTTCGCGTCTTGCGCTTGCCTCCCCTCGGTCCGGGCGCAGGAGCCTGGCTGGTGTTGGTTGGGTTGGCAATTCCTGTGCTCGCAGTCCGCGGCGCTTTTTCTTCTATAAAGATCATGAGCACTTAGAAGTTTCTCGGAACATTGCTCGAAGATCAAATGCGAAGCTATACCTCAAGGGCGACGTTTCCGCCCGCATGGCGCTCCTTTTCCTCCTGCTGGTTCGGCCTGACCTCTGTGAGTCGGCCGCCGCAGGCTCGGCTCCCGGCCGGATTGGCGCTTCCTGCAAGACACCATCGTTCGCGAAGGTCAGAATAGGCAAGGATAAGATAACGGTGTCCGGACTTTGGTCTTGGTCACCTGGGATGCCGAACTTAGCCCGGGGTAGTCCGCCGTAATGGCGACTCAATGCATCATCAACGCTTAGCTGGTGATACACCCCGCCGATTAGCTCCACCCGAGGTCCGGATCCTCTTGGAGGCCGGACCCGTGGATCCTTCCGGTCCTCGGGTTGTGGAGCAGACTCACCATGTCCTCCACAATCCGGCGAGACTCGCACCGAAGACGTAATATGAGAAGCTTAAACTTCAAAATACGGGTAAAGGCCCTTTGAGGTGTTAAACACCCATCCTCGGGATTGACCATAGAAAACCCATTCACGGGGTTGGACGAAGGAAGTCCTCCTTCTCCCCTTGTACAGGCCGGACAGATCTTCACCAGATCCTCGGTCGAATCCGCCTTCTTGGCCCGTGCGGTGGCATCGCCCTCCCGCTGAAATCCCACATGGGGTGGCCTCTATATTGCAGCGGCTGCACCCCCCGCTTGATGCACGTTGCCATGACTCCAATCATGATCAAGCTGGAATGAGCCATTAGTCTTATTCAGCCCATCAAGTAATGGACGCTCTTGTCCTCCTCCAAACGGGCTCATGGGCGCCGGTGAGGCGTTCTTCAAGGAGCAGCATCAAACTCCGGAGGCCAATCCGGATCGGGTCCGGCAGCGAGCGCCTACGATATAAAACCACCCGAGGGCGGTCTTGGACGCCCTCTCGGGGGTGCCGGATAGGTATCCGGTTCCGGCAATGCGCCATATTTCGGCGCCGCCCACTTGATATATGGACCCCTGGTGAGAACGGGGTACGAGGCATAATAGCCTCTTCCACAATGCGAAATGGGGCTCGATACCCAGGAATAGCTCGCAAAGAGCTACGTAGCCCGCGATGTGCAACACAGATGCGGGCGTGAGGTGGTGGAGCTGAAGTCCATAGAACTTCAGGAGCCCGTGGAGGAACGGATGTATTGGAAACCCAAGCCCCCTTATTAGATAAGGGACGAAACACACCCGCTCCCCCCTGTTGGGGCTTGGGGTGTCCTCCGCCTGGCTCCCTCCTCGATAAGTAACCAGTCCGGCTCGGACCGAACCATGAAGGCGAGAGAAGCCATCCTCCGTTTGGAGCTTTACTAGCTCGTTGTGCGAATAGAGCACCTCCTCCAATCCCCGGCGATGGGCTGGGGCGCGTGAGGAAGAGCCGCGTTGACGATCCATGGTGGAATGGATTTCAGGTCGAGGCGCTCGATGGAGTATACGCTGGAGGAGGATGGTGCGGTTTGGATCTGGATCCCTGCCCCTTTAATAGGCAGGTGACCCGCACAACCAAGGGGTAAAATGTAAAACACTCCCTGGCTTTTCGCATTCGTGCGACGCGTGGAAGAGGGCCATAATTTGGCGTAGAAGCCAAGAAGCACAGGATTTGAGGTGCAGCCGACATTGTTCGGCGAGAACATGGAATTGAAGGAGAACCCGCCTTGCAACGCCAAGACTACAAGCACGCTGGACTTATCATCATTGAAGCCTGGTTCGGGGCTACCGAGGAGTCTCGACTAGGGGTGTCCGGATAGCCGGACTATCGATATCCGCGGACTCCCTGCACTACGAAGATAGAAGATTGAAGACTCGGCTCGTGTCAGGAAGGTACTTTACTTGGCGTGGAAGGCAAGCTTGGCAATACGGATATGTAGATCTCCTACCATTGTAACCGACTCTGTGTAACCCTAGCCTCTCCGGTGTCTATATAAACCGGAGGGCTTTAGTCCGTGAGGACACAACATTACATCTCAACAATCATACCATAGGCTAGCTTCTAGGGTTTAGCCTCATTGATCTCGTGGTAGATCTACTCTTGTACTACCCATATCATCAATATTAATCAAGCGGGGACGAGGGTATTACCTCCATCGAGAGGGCCTGAACCTGGGTAAAAACATTGTGTCCCTCGTCTCCTGTTACCATCCGCCTAGACGCACAGTTCAGGACCCCCTACCCGAGATCCGCCGGTTTTGACACCGACAGTTAGTAAGAAACATCTTCCAGGGAGAATAGTTCCGTTAAGGGTTCCTTTCGCTGGGAGGCATGCCCTTAAGAACATCTGGGGGCAGTAAAACATCTGGGGGCAGATAGATAAAATAGGTAAAAAGTCATCTTTTAAATCACCGACCGAATATTCCCTTAAGAACGCTAGCTTTCGGCTTCACCCAGTCTGAGGTACACATCCGGTGACCCGGCAAGAATAATCGCAGAGGTGCTCCTTTACCTCCTAGCCAAACAATCGGGAACGTAGGGGTAAGCACAGGAGCCAGGCAACCCAGCTTGGCCAAAACTTAAGTCATATCGATGCATATAATGGCGAGTAAAAGGTACATGTGGAAGCTTGACACATGTGTTGGGTATGAAACCCGTATAATTGAGCTTCTGTAAAAGAAGCCCCCAGGAATAATGAGTGAGGATGGCACATCATGCGTATGCAAAGAATGCAAAAATAGGCCCAGAAGGGCTTTTAAGTGAAAAGGATAAAAAGAGAAACAAAAGACAGCCGAAGTATAAAAGTTTGGACTGGGGAAGGGGACGAACTCTTAGTCCGGCGCTAGGCGTAGAATCGTCGGAGGCGGGCTGCGTTCCATGGGTTCGGCTCGAGTCGGTTATCCGACGCATTTCGCAGACGGTATGCTCCGCCGGTCAGTACTTGATCGATAATGAAGGGGCCTCCCATCCGGGCTTGAGCTTGTCCTTTTCTTGTCCGGCGAGCGAGAACTAGTTCACCAACGTTGTAAGTCTTGGCCCGTACTTCTCGCTTTGATATCTTGGCCTGCTGCCGATAGAATGCGGAACGAGCCTTCGCGACGTCCGTTCTTCCTCCAATGTGTCCAAGCTGTCCTGCCGATCAAGCTCGGCCTCTCTTTCCTGGTACATGCGCACTCGAGGTGAGTCATGAATAATGTCACAGGGCAAGATTGCCTCTGCGCCGTATACCATAAAAAATGGTGTGAATCCGGTAGTACGGTTAGGCGTTGTCCGCAGCCCCCAGAGTACGGAGTCGAGCTCCTCGACCCATTGTGCGTCGGATTTAGTGAGTGACCTCACTAGTCTGGGTTTAATGCCGCTCATTATTAGACCATTTGCTCTTTCCACTTGACCGTTGGTTTGAGGGTGATAGACTGACGCATAGTCGAGCTTGATGCCCATATTTTTGCACCATGACTTAACCTCATCGCCGCGAAGTTCGTGCCGTTGTCGGTGATGATGCTGTGGGGGACTCCGTAACGGTGTACCACCCCTGATATAAAGTCTATCACTGGTCCGGACTCTGCCGTTTTGACCGGTTTGGCCTCTATCCATTTGGTGAACTTATCCACCATGACCAATAGGTATTTTTTCTTGTGGGTTCCCCCTTTAAGGGGTCCAACCATGTCAAGCCCCTGGACATGAACGGCCGGGTAATGGGTATGGTTTTGAGGCGGTGGGTGGCATATGGCTCGATTAGCAAAGAGTCGACAACCAACGATCGCTGGACCAAGTCTGTCGTCTGCCTTTCGAGCCGTCGGCCAATAAAATCCTGACGGAATGCCTTTCCTACAAGGGCCGGGCTGCTGCATGGTGTCCGCCTAGTCCGCATGAATTTCAGCCAGGAGGTTTCGCCCTTCTTCTTCGGAGATACACCTTTGAAGGACTCCGGTAGTACTTTTCTTGTAAAGTTCTCCTCATGGACCTTGTAGGCCTTCGATCGCGGACTATGCAGCGGGCCTCGTTTTGGTCTTGGGAAGTTCCTGCCTAAGTAAGTAGGCTAGAAAGGTTACATCCACGCGGCAATTACGCCATTATGACGTGGGTGGAGGTGTTATGTCATCTGCCGAATCACTGGTTGGTGCTGTTTTCTCCGGTTTATCGCTACCGGACTCCTCTTCCCATAGTACGGATGGCTTGAAGAGCCGTTCCAGGAAGATATTTGGAGGGACAGCATCACGTTTACGCACCGCGCGTGCTGGGACGTCGGCCGCTTGGTTATTATCTCGGGCTATGTGATGAAATTCGAGTCCTTCAAACCGGTGACATTTTAGGACAGCGTTGCGATATGCTGCCATTTCGGATCCTTGGCGTCAAGTCTCCGTTTATTTGGGATATTGCAAGGTTTGAGTCCCCCGCACCTCTAGGCGTTGAATGCCCATGGAGACCGCCATCCGGAGACCATGTAACAGGCCTCAGATTCGGCTGCATTGTTGGAGTCCGTGTACATTATTTGAAGTACATATGGATCAGATCTCCGGTGGGGACGCCGAGACGACGCCAGACCCGATCCGCCAACATTTTGGAGCCGTCGAAATGCATAGTCAATTGGAGTATACGCCGTACTCTTTAGGGAGTTCGGCTTCAGTCCATTCGGTGACGAAGTCGGCCAAAACTTGTGACTTTATAGCTCGTCGAGGTTTGTAAGTGATGTCGAATGGTAAGACCTCGATGGCCCATTTTGCTATCCTGCCCGTTGCGTCGCGGTTATTTATAATGTCATTGAGTGGTACTTCAGAGGCCACTATTATCGAGCACTCTTGAAAGTAGTGCCGGAGCTTTTGAGACGCCATGAACACCGCATATGCTATCTTCTGATAGTGCGGGTAACGGGATTTACAGGGGGTTAACACAGTGGATACATAGTACACTGGTTTTTGAAGAGGGAATTTATGCCCTTCTGTCACTCGTTCGACGACGAGGACCGCGCTTACAACTTGATGCGTTGCTGCGATGTATAACAACATTGGTTCACCCCAAGTGGGCGCAGCCAGGACCGGATTTGTTGCCAATATGGCCTTTATTTCTTCGAGTCCGGCAGTGGCGGCATCCGTCCACTCGGTGTTCGTGCGCTGAGGAGGCGATAGAGGGCAACACCTTTTCTCCTAAACGGGAGATAAAGCGGCTTAAGGCTGCCACACATCCTGTTAATTTTGTATTTGCTTGAGGTCTTTTGGAATATCCAAGCTGTGTGAGCTCGGATTTTAGCCGGATTTGCTTCAATTCCTCTACGGATCACGATGAAGCCCAAGAGCTTTCCGCTGATGCCAAAACGCATTTTTCCGGATTCAGCTTGATGTCATATGCTCTGAGGTTGTCGAATGTGAGCCTCAGATCGTCTACTAAAGTTTCGATGTGTTTTGTTTTGACGACTACGTCGTCTACGTATGCCTCGACTGTTTTGCCGATCTGGGTGGCCAGACATGTTTGAATCATGCGCTGATATGTTGCGCCGGCGTTTTTGAGTCCGAAGGGCATCATGTTGAAGCAGAATGGTCCATATGGAGTGATAAACGTCGTTGCGGCTTGGTCTGCTTCCACCATCTTAATTTGATGATAGCCAGAGTATGCGTCCAGGAAGCACAACGAATCGTGCCCTGCTGTGGCATCGATAATTTGATCGATGCGGGGGAGAGGGAAGGGATCCTTTGGGCAAGCTTTATTGAGGTCTTTAAAATCGACACAGAGGCGCCAGGATTTATCCTTCTTTGGTACCATCACCAAATTTGCTAGCCAGTCCGGATGTTTAATATCTCTAATGAATCCGCTTCCAATAGTTTGGCTAGCTCTTCTCCCATTACCTGTCTTTTGGGCTCGGAAAATCGTCAAGAGCCTGTTTGGTAGCTTAAATCCTTTTAGGATGTTTAGGCTGTGTTACGCCAACTGCGAGGGATTCGGGCATGTCCGAAGGATGCCAAAGCGAAGATATCCCAATTTTCCCGAAGGAATTCACGCGAGGCAGCGTCAACTTCGGTTCAAGCGTGCCCGATGGAGGCCGTCTTTGTTGGGTCCGTTGGATGGACCTGGAATTTTATTATCTCATCTGCTGGTTTGAAGGAGGTGGACTTGGATCTTTTGTCGAGTATCACATCGCCCCTGTTCACCGTGAGAGCGCTTGTGCGGTGAGTTCCTCTGCCGCTAGGGCTTCGGATAGTGCCTCGAGGGCTAGTGCGGCTGTCTTATTTTCAGCGCGGAGTGCTATGTCCGGATCACTAGTGAGAGTGATTATTCCGCCGGGCCCAGGCATTTTGAGCTTCATGTACTCATAATGAGGTATTGCTTGGAAAATTGTGAATGCCTCTCGTCCTAGTATGGCGTGATACCCACTGCTAAACGGGGCCACCTGGAACGTGACTTCTTCAGATCTGTAATTGTCCGGAGAGCCGAACACCACATCGAGTGTGATTTTTCCGGTGCAGCGCGCTTCCCGGCTAGGGATTATTCCTCTAAAGGTTGTGCTGCTTCGCTCAATACGGCTCAATTCGATTTCCATTTTTCGCAGAGTTTCCTCATAAATGAGGTTTAGTCCGCTGCCGCCATCCATGAGGACTTTTGTCACCGAAGTCCGTCCACTATGGGACTAAGTACCCGGGCGGTGGGGCTCGTTGTTCGAATGCGGGCTCGTCGCTGGCATTGAAAGTAATAGCTGTGTCGCTCCATGGATTTGCTTGCTACTTGGTAGACTTCGGCGAGTTCGCAGATTGTTCGTTGTGCATATTATTTGATGCGAAAGTCTCAAGACTGTTGATACCGTGGTTGGTATTGTTGGAGTGGCTTCCGGAGCTAGGAGCTCTTCGCCACTTTTGGCCACCGCCGTAATATCCAACATGCTCGGTTATGTGTTGGGACGGCTCCCTCAGTCTTGTGAAGTTTACAGGTCCATTGAGCCATCCCTCCGAAGACGGTTCCGCTTCCTTATTGGGTTTTTGTTTTTCGTTTTTGCATCCGGGGCCCGAGTATAAGGCGCCCTTTTATCATGGACTGGGTTTGGGGCGGATTATCCCCAAATTGATTTTCGGTCTTCCGAAACTCTCCATCGCACAAGATTTTCGCACAATGGATGCCGATCGGTGAAGCGCGTAATTTTGCAACGATCAATGGCGTTTAGTATTCCCTTGTCCGTGCGCTTATTGCAGAAAATTGATATTGCGTTTTCCTCTCGGCAGTCCTTTATCCTGTCCATAACCGGGAGGAATCGCCCAAGAGTGATGTCTTGTCTCAGAGGCTCTTGCCAGATTAGAGATAGATCGCATATGTCCGGCGGGTGGGTGGAATAAAATCCGGATCCCCGCCCATCTTGAGGCTCAAAGGCCAAGGAGTTTCCGAATTGGAAGTTTGGTTTCTGGACGCAATCCAGCGAGTCCGGGCGATGCATGATTTTAAGTTCAATGCTCGATCGAAGTCCGTCCCTCCGCGGGAATCGGCATGGAGGGTTCGGGATCCGGACATGAATTGTCTTCAACACCGCAAAGAGTTGCCAGATGCTCCTCTACCACCGCGACGTGGTGGGTGGCCCGGGAGAGTTAATCTCTCTCGGATCGGTTTTAAGCCCAATCTGGTTGTAGTCCGTAGCGACTCCTCAGCGGCGATGCGATCCAAGAGCTCGTTAATGAGCGAGAGCTATATTGATCTAACTGCTCGGCAGCTTTAGGGCTGACGCGAGATTTCTTCCGACGACTTGAGAAGTCATTGTCGAAGCGGCGCCGGACAAAGCGGTCATGAGAAACCACCAAGCCGGATAGTTTGGCGGCTGCCAAGGCACCTCCGGCGAAAACACCGCCTTTGTAGACGGGTGGAGGCATCCGCTCATCGGCGACGACGAGGAACTCTCAATGAAAGCACCAATGTCGGTGTCAAAACCGCGGATCTCGGTAGGGGGTCCCGAATCGTGCGCCTAGGCGGATGGTAACAAGAGACGAGGGACACAATGTTTTTACCCAGGTTCGGGCCCTCTCGATGGAGGTAAAACCCTATGTCCTGCTTGATTAATATTGATGATATGGGTAGTACAAGAGTAGATCTACCACGAGATCAAGGAGGCTAAACCCTAGAAGCTAGCCTATGGTATGATTGTTGAGATGTATGTTGTCCTACGGACTAAAGCCCTCCGGTTTATATAGACACCGGATAGGGCTAGGGTTACACAAAGTCGGTTACAATGGTAGGAGACCTACATATCCGTATTGCCAAGCTTGCCTTCCACGCCAAGGAAAGTACCATCCAGACACGAGCCGGAGTCTTCAATCTTCTATCTTCGTAGTCTGGGAGTCCGGCGGATATTGATAGTCCGGCTGTCCGAACACCCCCTAGTCCAGGACTCCCTCACTCCCACTCACTTCTTTCAAGAGAAACTCCTTCTCTAGAAAGGATCCATTCTTAGCAACAAATATCTTGCCTTCGGATCTATGATAGAGGGTGTACCCAAAAGTCTTCTTTGGGTATCCTATGAAGACACACTCTCCGATTTGGGTTTGAGCGTATCAGGTTGAAGATTTTTCACATAATCATCGCAACCCCAAACTTTAAGAAACGACAACTTTGGTTTCTTGCAAAACCATAGTTCATAAGGCGCCGTCTCAATGGATTTTGATGGTGCCCTATAAGGTGCGATAGGTCGTTGGCATGCACTCAGCTATGCCGTTGGAGTTGATGGACTCATTTACCTTTGAAGCTTCTGCAGTTATTTAGTTTAGATGGCCTTCAACCATTTTATTTGTGTAACAGATACTCTTTATGAGGACCTCGATGTAATAAGTGTGTGATTGAACTCTGTTATAGTTCCTCGAGTACTATGTGTGTTAGCATACCGATCCAGGGATGACACTTAAGCACAGAGACTTCGGTCCATTGGGATCATGGTCGCTACAAGATGGCATCAGATCACATGCTGACTGTAGGACGCAACCACTAGGAAAAGCCATAGGATTACTCTTCTTTGCTCATTTCTAATTCTCCTCTATTTCTACTCTATAGATGGCAGACCCCAGGAACAAGTTCACTCAGCCGGATGACGACACCCCTTTCAGAGGACACTTGAAGGAAGTCACTAAGTACCTGAACATCAGACTACCAAGCTTCACTGGGACTTTCTTTGCAACTTTATCGGAAGAGGAGCACTGGAGGATCAAAGTTCGTGTACCTGGGAGGACGTTTGCGCCAACAACAGAGCCCATTGATTTTACCTTGGATGCACCAAGTTGGAACTTGGGAAAGAGCATGGCATCCCACATCACTTTTGGACGCATATGTGAGGTGTACCACAAGGATCTTGAAGACACCGTCTATCAGATATGTGGACGCCGAGACGAGGAATGGTAGATGATTTGTACCAGGAAGGATGGATCAATTGCAGCTTACATTCAGGAGAAGGGTCAGCACATTCGCCGATATGAGAATCAGATGTGGTCTATCATGAAGAAGATCAAGAAGCTGATGAATAGGAATATCGAGCTAGAAGAGGAACTCAAGCCGACACGCGATGGATATGAGGAAGAAATTGTTGTACTACTGGAAAAGCATGAAGACCTGAAGAGGAAGCTAGGACTACCCGTGGAGAACCAGAAGCGAGAGCCTAAAGTGGAGATTCGTTCGGAGGACTACATCATCTTGGACGACACCGACACGGACAGTGATGCAAATGATGACAGTGATGGCGACTACATAGACGAAGCTGGAGAAGATGTCATGGAGTCTTCCACCGAACAAAATTTCTAGACGACCACCATGTTACTAGTAGTATTCTTCCAAGTAGTTACCATTGATCGATTCGTAATCATAGTTTAGATCATTTGTGTGAACCTTGTTTGATACTGAATGAAGTGAATTGATTGTGTTTGCCTCATATGCATATGGGTAGTGAAATCTCTCTTAGACCTTATTCTATTCTTCTTTCTCACCCGTTCTAACCCATCAGATGCCTCCGAGACGTAACACCGGATTCATGTTAACCACCGGAGCTCACCCAGTTGATTCAGCAGTAGAATGCCTTGATGTAGATGCTAGTTCAGAATCAGAATCAGAACCAAGGCAATAACAAATACAACAACCCACCGCCACCACCCACTATTGACAACCTAGCCCGTTTTCTGAGGTTGAATCCGCCGGTGTTCTCTAGCAGCACCGAGCCGATTGTTGCAGATGATTGGCTCCTCAAGATTGGAAGAGAGCTGACCACTATCGGATGCACACATGCGGAGAGAGTGCACTTTGCCGCGTATCAGGTTGATGGACCCGCAACATCTTGGTGGGAGAATTTTACCACCACTTACCCCATAGCTACAGTTACATGGGATCAGTTTCAGCAGGCCTTCCGCACCACACATGTTTCAGCTGGAGCTATGAGTATGAAGAAGCATGAGTTTCGCAACTTGCGCCAAGGGAGTCATACAATGGGCCAGTATGTGGATGAATTCAACAAGTTAGCATGCTATGCCCCAGATGATGCGGCCACAGATGCCGCAAAGCAGGAAAAGTTTCTAGAGGGACTCAATGATGATCTAAGCATGCAGTTGATGGTGGCAACTTTCAACAACTACTAGGAGTTGGTAGATAGGGCCCTCATGATAGAAGGCAAGCATCAACAGATTGATAACCGCAAGAGGAAGTATGGACAGGGGAGGTACACTTCGAGAGCTCAGCAGAAGCCCCGCTATTCCCCGTATTCGGGAGGACATACCCATAATCATGGAGGACATACACACAATGGAGGGAGTTCACACAACCACAGTGGCCCAAAGAATGGCAATGGGAATGGAGGAAGCAACAATCAGAACCGTTCCAACCCCGCGACCCCCGCCAAAAAGGACCTGAGTCACATTACTTGTTTCAAGTGCGGGAATACCGGACATTACGCCACTGAATGTTCTGAAGCAAAGAATGGAAATGGCAACAGAAGTTCTGGAAAGAAGCCCAACCCCTTCACCAGAGGTCAGGTGAACCACGTCAGTGTGGAGGAGATTGAGGAGCAGCCCAATGCAGTTGTTGGTAAGTTTTTGATTAATGCATTTACAACAGTTGTCTTTTCGATACTGGTGCATCTCATTCATTCATATCAAGGGGATTTGTGGATAAGTATAAGTTGCCAACAGTAGCCCTTAAGTCACCTATGCTAGTAAGTTCCCCAGGAGCGGAGTATATGGCTAGTAGGGGATGCTATCAGTTGCCAGTAACCATAGGTAGATATATTTTCCCCACCGACCTGATTGTCCTGGAGTCACAAGTATTGGATGTGATCCTAGGCATGGATTGGCTATCCAAGTTTGAAGGAAACATCGATTGCGCTAGTAAATCAATTCTACTCACCACCCGAAAGGAAAGAGGATCAAGTATGTGTCTAGGCATGTGCCGAGGAAGACACAGGTGAATTCACTATCGGGAGTTGTGCAGGAGGAAGTACCAGTGCTGAAGGATTTTCCTGATGTATTTTCGGAGGAGTTACCAGGCATGCCACCAGATCGAGATATTGAGTTTTTGATTGAGTTAATGACAGGCACCGGACCAATATCAAAGAGACTGTATCGGATGCCCGCAAATGATCTGGAGGAAATTAAGAAGCAGATTAAGGAGTTACTGGAGAAAAGTTATATTCGACCAAGCTCATCACCTTTGGGAAGCCCCAGTGCTTCTAGTGGAGAAGAATGATGGATCTTTGAGGATGATTGTTGATTATCATGCGCTGAATGAGGTGACGATCAAAAACAAATACCCTCTGCCGATGATCAATGATTTGTTTGACCAGCTACATGGAGCTAAGGTTTTCTCCAAGATTGATCTTCGATCAAGTTATCACCAGTTGAGGATCCGAGAGAAGTATATACCTAAGACAGCTTTTACTACGAGGTATGGGCTATATGAGTATACAATTATGTCTTTGGTTTGATTAATGCTCCTACCTATTTCATGAGTATGATGAACAAGGTGTGCATGGAGTTTTTGGACAAGTTTGTCGTGGTGTTTATTGATGACATATTGGTCTACTCGCAGAATGAAGAAGAGCATAAGGAACATTTGCGTTTGGTTCTTGAGAAGCTCAGGGAACATCAGTTGTATGCCAAGTTCAGCAAATGCGAGTTTTGGTTGAAGGAAGTTGGATTTCTCGGACATGTTATATCCGGAGAAGGAATAGCAGTAGACCGTACCAAGGTTGCTTCTGTCACTAAATGGTTGGCACCCACCTTAGTGGGAGAGATCAGAAGTTTTCTTGGACTCGCAAGTTATTACCGTAGATTTATTGAGAATTTTTCCAGGATTGCGAAGCCCATGATGGAGTTATTGAAGAAGGACACCAAGTTTAAATGGACTGAGGATTGTGAGGCCAGTTTTTAGGAGTTGAAGAAACGTTTGGTTATAGCCTGCTACCTCTTGAGCATGCGTTGGTTCCCTTGAAGAGGAAAGGGTGATGCAGCAAAGTAGCGTAAGTATTTCCCTTAGTTTTTGAGAACCAAGGTATCAATCCAGTAGGAGGATACACTCAAATCCCTAGTACCTACACAAACAAATAAGAACCTTGGAACCAACGCGATAAAGGGGTTATCAATCCCTTCACGACCACTTACAAAAGTGAGATCTGATAGAGATAATAAGATAAATATTTTTGATATTTTTATGATATAGATTGGAAAGTAAAGATTGCAAGATAAAATAGATCGGAAAGTTATATGATGGAAAATAGACCTGGGGGGCATAGGTTTCACTAGTGGCTTCTCTCAAGATAGCATAAGTATTACAGTGGGTGAACAAATTACTGTTGAGCAATTGATAGAAAAGTGCATAGTTATGAGGATATCTAGGCATGATCATGTATATAGGCATCACGTTCGCGACAAGTAGATCGAAACGATTCTGCATCTACTACTATTACTCCACACATCGACCACTATCCAGCATGCATCTAGAGTATTAAGTTCATAAGAATAGAGTAACGCATTAGGCAAGATGACATGATGTAGAGGGATAAACTCAAGCAATATGGTATAAAACCCCATCTTTTTATCCTCGATGGCAACAATACAATACGTGCCTTGCTGCCCTAACATCCTTTGGGAAAGGACACCGCAAGATTGAACCCAAAGCTAAGCACTTCTCCCATTGCAAGAAAGATCAATCTAGTAGGCCAAACCAAATTGATAATTCGAAGAGACTTGCAAAGATAACAAATCATACATAAAAGAATTCAGAGGAGATTCAAATACTGTTCATAGATAATCTTGATCATAAACCCACAATTCATCGGATCTCGACAAACACACCACAAAAAGTATTACATTGAATAGATCTCCAAGAAGATCGAGGAGAACTTTGTATGGAGATCCAAAGAGAGAGAAGTAGCCATCTAGTTAATAACTATGGACCCGATGATTTGAGGTAAACTACTCACACTTCATCAGAGAGGCTATGGTGTTGATGTAGAAGCCCTCCGTGATCGATTCCCCCTCCGGTGGAGCGCCGGAAAAGGCCCCAACATGGGTTCTCACGGGTACAGAAGGTTGCAGCGGTGGAAATAGGGTTTCTTCGTGCTCTCGGATGTTTTCAGGGTATATGAGTATATATAGGCGAAAGAAGTCGGCCAGGGGAGCCACGAGGGGCCCACGAGGGTGGGGGCGCACCTCCCTGCCTCGTGGCCACCTTGTTGCTTCCTTGACGTCCACTCCAAGTCTCCTGGATTGCGTTTGTTCCAAAAATGATTCTCCCAAAGGTTTCATTCCGTTTGTACTCCATTTGATATTCCTTTTCTGCGAAACACTGAAATAGGCCAAAAAACAACAATTTGCACTGGGCCTCCGGTTAATAGGTTAGTCCCAAAAATAATATAAAAGTGTATAGTAATGCCCACTAAACATCAAAACAGATAATATAATAGCATGGAACAATCAAAATTATAGATACGTTGGAGACGAATCAAGCATCCCCAAGCTTAATTCCTGCTCATCCTCGAGTAGGTAAATGATAAAAACAAAATTTTTGATGTGGAATGCTACCTAGCATATTTATCAATATAATTTTCTTTATTGTGGCATGAATGTTCAGATCCGAAAGATTCAAGATAAAAGTTTAATATTGACATAAAAATAATAGTACTTCAAGCATACTAACAAAGCAATCACGTCTTCTCAAAATAACATGGCCAAAGAAAGTTCATCCCTGCAAAATCATATAGTTTGGCTAAGCTCCATCTTCGTCACAAAAAATATCCAAATCATGCACAACCTCAGTTTCAGCCAAGTAATTGTTTCATGCTTTAGCCTTTTCAAACTTTTTTCAACTTTCACGCAATACATGAGCGTGAGCCATGGATATAGCACTATAGGTGGAATAGAGTATGATGATGAGGGTTGTATGGAGAAGACAAAAAAGGAGAAAGTCTCACATTGACGCGGCTAATCAACGGGCTAGGGAGATGCCCATCAATTGATGTCAATGCAAGGAGTAGGGATTTCCATGCAACGGATGCACTAGAGCTATAAATGTATGAAAGATCAACAAAAGAAACTAAGTGGGTGTGCATCCAACTTGCTTGCTCATGAAGACAAAGGGCATTTGAGGAAGCCCATTGTTGGAATATACTGTTGGAGATCATTGCAGAAAATAAAAAATTTCTACGCATCACCAAGATCAATCTATGGAGCAACTAGCAATGAGAGAGAGAGGAGTGCATCTTCATACCCTTGAAGACCGCGAGATGGAAGCGTTACAAGAACGCGGATGAGGGAGTCATACTCGAAGCGATTCAGATCGCGGTGGATTCCGATCTTAGCACCGAACAACGGCACCTCCGCGTTCAACACACGTGCAGCACGACGGCGTGGTGGTCCAGCAAGGAGGAAGGAGAGGTTGAGGAAGAGGGCTCCAACAGCAGCACGACGGCGTGGTGGTGATGGAGTGGCAGTACTCCGGCAGGGCTTCGCCAAGCTCTTGCGGAGGAGGAGAGATGTTGGGGAGGGGAGGGGCTGCGCCTTAGATGTGGTGCTGCAGCCCTTCCCTCGCCCCTCTATTTATAGGAGAAGGAGGAAGGGGGTCGGCCCCCTCTAGATGACATCTAGAGGGGGGCGGCAGCCAAGGGGAGGTGGCTTGCCCCCCCCCCCCCCCAAGCAAGGGAGCGCCCCCTTTAGGATTTCCCCCCAACCCTAGGCGCATGGGCCCAAGGGGGGTGGCGCCCAGCCCTCCAAGGGCTGGTTCCCTTCCCTCTACAACCCATGAGGCCCTCCGGGAGAGGTGGCCCCTCCCGGTGGACCCCCGGAACCCCTCCGGTGGCCCCAGTACAATACTGGTATGCCCCCGAACATTTCCGGTGACCTTATGACAACTTCCCATATATAAATCTTCACCTCTGGACCATTCCAGAACTCCTCGTGACATCTGGGACCTCATCCGGGACTCCGAACAACATTCGGTAATCACATACAAGTCTTCCTAATAACCCTAGCGTCATCGAACCTTAAGTGTGTAGACCCTACGGGTTCGGGAATCACGCAGACATGACCGAGCCAGCTCTCCGGCCAATAGCCAACAGCGGGATCTGGATACCCATGTTGGCTCCCACATGTTCCATGATGATCTCATCGGATGAACCACAATGTCGAGGATTCAAGTAATCCCGTAAACAATTCCCTTTGTCAATCGGTACGTTACTTGCCCGAGATTTGATCGTCGGTATCCCAATACCTCGTTTAATCTCGTTACCGGCAAGTCACTTTACTCGTTACATAATGCATGATCCCGTGACTAACCACTTAGTCACATTGAGCTCATTATGATGATGCATTACCGACTGGGCCCAGAGATACCTCTCCATCATACGGAGTGACAACTCCCAGTCTCGATTTGTGCCAACCCAACAGACACTTTCGGAGATACCTGTAGTGCATCTTTATAGTCACCCAGTTACGTTGTGACTTTGGTACACCCAAAGCACTCCTACGGTATCCGGGAGTTACACAATCTCATGGTCTAAGGAACTGATACTTGACATTAGAAAAGCTTCAGCAAATGAACTACACGATCTTGTGCTATGCTTAGGATTGGGTCTTGTCCATCACATCATTCTCCTAATGATGTGATCCCGTTATCAATGACATCCAAAATCTATAGTCAGAAAACCATGACCATCTGTTGATCAACGAGCTAGTCAACTAGCGGCTCACTAGGGACATGTTGTGGTCTATGTATTCACACATGTATCACGGTTTCCGATTAATACAATTATAGCATGAATAATAGACAATTATCATGAACAAGGAAATATAATAATAATCATTTTATTATTGCCTCTAGGGAATATTTCCAACAGTCTCTTGCAGTAGAGTCAATAATCTAGTTACACTATGATGAATCGAACACCCATAGAGTTCTGGTGTTGATCATGTTTTGCTCATGGAAGAGGTTTAGTCAACGGATCTGCGACATTCAGATCCGTATGCACTTTGCAAATATCTATGTCTCCATCTTGAACATTTTCACGAGTGGAATTGAAGCGACGTTTGATGTGCCTAGTCTTTTTGTGAAACCTGGGCTCTTTGGCAAGGGCAATAGCTCCAGGGTTGTCACAGAAGAGAGTGATCGGCCCCGACGCATTGGGAATAACTCCTAGGTCGGTGATGAACTCCTTCATCCAGATTGCTTCATTTGCTCCCTCCGAGGCTGGCATGTACTCCGCTTCACATGTAGATCCCGCCACGACGCTTTGCTTGCTGCTGCACCAGCTTACTGCCCCACCATTCAAAATATACATGTATCCGGTTTGTGACTTGGAGTCATCTAGATCTGTGTCAAAGCTAGCATCGACGTAACCCTTTACGACGAGCTCTTCGTCACCTCCATAAACGAGAAACATATCCTTAGTCCTTTTCAGGTACTTCAGGATATTCTTGACCGCTGTCCAGTGTTCCATGCTGGGATTACTTTGGTGCCTTGCTACCAAACTTACGGCAAGGTTCACATCAGGTCTGGTGCACAGCATGGCATACATAATAGACCCTATGGCCGAGGCATAGGGAATGACACTCATCTTTTCTCTATCTTCTGTCGTGGTCGGGGATTGAGCCGAGCTCAATTTCACACCTTGCAACACAGGCAAGAACCCCTTCTTGGACTGATCCATATTGAACTTCATCAATATCGTATCAAGGTATGTGCTTTGTGAAAGACCTATGAGGCATCTCGATCTATCTCTTAGATCTTGATGCCTAATATAAGCTTCTCCAAGGTCCTTCATTGAAAAATACTTATTCAAGTAGGCCTTTATGTTGTCCAAAAGTTCTATATCATTTCCCATCAAAAGTATGTCATCCACATATAATATGAGAAATGCTACAGAGCTCCCACTCACTTTCTTGTAAACGCAGGCTTCTCCATAAGTCTGCATAAACCCAAACGCTTTGATCATTTCATCAAAGCGAATGTTCCAACTCCGAGATGCTTGCACAAGCCCATAAATGGATCGCTGGACCTTGCATACCTTGTTAGCATTCTTAGGATCGACAAAACCTTCCGGCTGCATCATATACAATTCTTCCTTAAGATAGCCGTTAAGGAATGCCGTTTTGACGTCCATTTGCCATATCTCATAATCATAGTATGCGGCAATTGCTAACATGATTCGGACTGACTTCGGCTTCGCTACGGGAGAGAAAGTCTCATCGTAGTCAACCCCTTGAACTTGCCGATAACCCTTAGTGACAAGTCGAGCTTTATAGATGGTAACATTACCATCTGCATCCGTCTTCTTCTTAAAGATCCATTTATTTTCTATCGCTCGCCGATCATCAGGCAAGTCTATCAAAGTACATACTTTGTTTTCATACATGGATCCTATCTTGGATTGCATGGATTCAAGCCATTTGTTGGAATCTGGGCCCGCCATCGCTTCTTCATAGTTCGAAGGTTCACCATTGTCTAACAACATGATTTCCAGGATAGGGTTGCCATACCATTCTGGTATGGAACGTGTCCTTGTGGACCTACAAAGTTCAGTAGTAACTTGATCTGAAGTACCTTAATCATCATCATTAACTTCCTCTCTAGTCGGTGCAGGCACCACATGAACATCTTCCTGAGCTGCGCTACTTACCGGTTCAAGAGGTAGTATTTCATCAAGTTCCACTTTCCTCCCACTTACTTCTTTCGAGAGAAACTATTTCTCTAGAAAGGACCCGTTCTTGACAACGAAAATCTTGCCTTTGGATCTGAGGTAGAAGGTATACCCAATGGCTTCCTTAGGGTATCCTATGAACACACATTTTTCCGACTTGGGTTCGAGCTTTTCAGGTTGAAGTTTCTTGACATAAGCATCGCATCCCCAAACTTTTAGAAACGACAGCTTAGGTTTCTTTCCAAACCATAATTCATACGGTGTCGTCTCAACAGATTTAGACGGTGCCCTATTTAAAGTGAATGTAGCTGTCTCTAAAGCGTATCCCCAAAATGACAGCGGTAAATCGGTAAGAGACATCATAGACCGCACCATATCCAATAGAGTGCGATTACGACGTTTGGACACACCATTACGCCTAAGGTGTTCTAGGCGGCGTGAGTTGTGAAACAATTCCACATTTCCTTAAGTGCGTACCAAACTCATGACTTAAATATTCTCCCCCACGATCTGATCGTAAGAACTTTATTTTTCTGTCACGTTGATTCTCTACCTCATTCTGAAATTCCTTGAACTTTTTAAAGGTCTCAGACTTGTGTTTCATTAAGTAGACATACCCATATCTACTTAAGTCATCAGTGAGGGTGAGAACATAACGATAGCCACCGCGAGCCTCAACGCTCATTGGACCGCACACATCAGTATGTATAATTGCCAATAAGTTGGTTGCTCGCTCCATTGTTCCGGAGAACGGAGTCTTGGTCATTTTGCCCATGAGGCATGGTTCGCATGTGTCAAATGATTCGAAATCAAGAGACTCCAAAAGTCCATCTGCATGGAGCTTCTTCATGCGTTTGTCACCAATGTGACGAAGGCGACAGTGCCACAAATATGTGGGACTATCATTATCAGTCTTACATCTTTTGGTATTCACACTATGAATATGTGTAACATCACATTCGAGATTCATTAAGAATAAACCATTGACCAGCGGGGCATGACTATAAAACATATTTCTCATATAAATAGAACAACCATTATTCTCGGATTTAAATGAGTAGCCATCTCGTATTAAACGAGATCCAGATACAATGTTCATGCTCAAAGCTGGCACTAAATAACAATTATTAAGGTTTAAAACTAATCCCGTAGGTAAATGTAGAGGTAGTGTGCCGACGACGATCACATCGACCTTGGAACCATTCACGACGCGCATCGTCACCTCGTCCTTCGCCAGTCTCCACTTATTCCACAGCTCCTGTTTTGAGTTGCAAATATGAGCAACTACACCGGTATCAAATACCCAGGAGCTACTATGAGTACTGGTAAGGTACACATCAATAACATGTATATCACATATACCTTTGGTGTTGCCAGCCTTCTTATCCGCTAAGTACTTGGGGCAGTTCCGCTTCCAATGACCGTTCCCCTTGCAATAAAAGCACTCAGTCTTAGGTTTGGGTCCATGCTTTGTCTTCTTCCCGGCAACTGGCTTACCGGGCGCGGCAACTCCCTTGCCGTCCTTCTTGAAGTTCTTCTTACCCATGCCTTTCTTGAAACTAGTGGTTTTATTGACCATCAACACTTGATGTTCCTTTTTGATTTCTACCTCCGCTGATTTTAGCATTGAAAATACCTCAGGAATGGTTTTCACCATCCCGTGCATATTGTAGTTCATCACAAAGCTCTTGTAGCTAGGTGGGAGCGACTGAAGGATTCTGTCAATGACCGCTTCATCCGGGAGGTTAATGTCCAGCTGGGACAAGCGGTTGTGCAACCCAGACATTTTGAGTATGTGGTCGCTGACAGAACTATTTTCCTCCATCTTACAACTGTAGAACTTGTCGGAGACTTCATATCTCTCGACCCAGGCATGAGCTTGGAAAACCATTTTCAGCTCTTGGAACATCTCATATGCTCCGTGCTGCTCGAAATGCTTTTGGAGCCCCGGTTCTAAGCTATAAAGCATGCCGCACTGAACGAGGGAGTAATCATCAACCCGCGACTACCAAGCGTTCATAACGTCTTGGTTCGCTGGGACGGGTGCTTCATCTAGCGGTGCTTCTAGGACATATGCTTTCTTGGCAGCTATGAGGATGATCCTCGGGTTCCGGACCCAGTCCGTATAGTTGCTACCATCGTCTTTCAGCTCGGTTTTCTCAAGGAACGCGTTGAAGTTGAGGTTGACATGACCGCGGGCCATTTGATCTACAAGACATTTTGCAAAGGTTTTAGACTAAGTTCATGATAATTAAGTTCATCTAATCAAATTATTTAATGAACTCCCATTCAGATAGACATCCCTCTAGTCATCTAAGTGATACATGATCCGAGTCAACTAGGCCGTGTCCGATCATCACGTGAGACGAACTAGTCATCATCGGTGAACATCTTCATGTTGATCGTATCTTCTATACGACTCATGTTTGACCTTTCGGTCTCTTGCGTTTCGAGGCCATGTCTGTACATGCTAGGCTCGTCAAGTCAACCTAAGTGTTTTGCATGTGTAAATCTGGCTTACACCCGTTTTATGTGAACGTTAGAATCTATCACACCCGATCATCACATGGTGCTTCGAAACAACGAACTTTCGCAATGGCGCACAGTTATAGGAAACACTTTCTTGAAATTATTATGAGGGATCATCTTATTTACTACCGTCGTTCTAAGCAAATAAGATGCAAAGACATGATAAACATCACATGCAATCAAATAGTGACATGATATGGCCAATATCATTTTGCTCCTTTGATCTCCATCTTCGGGGCGCCATCATCATCATCGTCACCGGCATGACTCCATGATATCCATCATCATGATCTCCATCATCGTGTCTCCATGAAGTTGTCTCGCTAACTATTACTTCTACTACTATGGCTAACAGTTTAGCAAAGAAGTAAAGTAATTACATGGCGTTATTCAGTGACGCGCAGGTCATACAATAAATAAAGACAACTCCTATGGATCATGCCGGTTGTCATACTCATCGACATGCAAGTCGTGATTCCTATTACAAGAACATGATCAATCTCATACATCACATATATTTCATTCATCACATCCTTTTTGGCCATATCACATCACAAGGCATATGCTGCAAAAACAAGTTAGACGTCCTCTAATTGTTGTTGCATGTTTTTACGTGGCTGCTATAGGGTTATAGCAAGAACGTTTCTCACCTACGCCAAAACCACAACGTGATATGCCAATTTCTATTTACCCTTCATAAGGACCGTTTTCATCGAATCCGATCCGACTAAGGTGGGAGAGACAGACACCCGCTAGCCACCTTATGCAACTAGTGCATGTCAGTCGGTGCAACCTGTCTCACGTAAGTGTACGTGTAAGGTTGGTCCAGGCTGCTTCAGCCCACGATGCCGTCGAAACAAGATAAGACTAGTAGTGGCAAGTAAATTGACAAAATCTATGCCCACAACAAAATTGTGTTCTACTCATGCATAGAAACTACACAAAGACTAGCTCATGATGCCACTGTTGGAGATCGTTGCAGAAAATAAAAAAATTCTACGCATCACCAAGATCAATCTATGGAGCAACTAGCAACTAGAGAGAGAGGAGTGCATCTTCATACCCTTTAAGACCGCGAGACGGAAGCGTTACAAGAACGTGAATGAGGGAGTCGTACTCGAAGCGATTCAGATCGCGGTGGATTCCGATCTTAGCGCCGAACAACGGCACCTCCGCGTTCAACACACGTGCAACCCGGTGACGTCTCTCGCGCCTTGATCCAGCAAGGAGGAGGGAGAGGTTGAGGAAGAGGGCTCCAACAGCTGCACGACGGGGCGCGGCGGCCAAGGGGAGGGGGCTCCCCCCCCCAAGCAAGGGGGCGCCCCCTTTAGGGTTGCCCCCCCACCCTAGGCGCATGGGCCCAAGGGGGGGTGGCGCCCAGCCCTCCAAGGGCTGGTTCCCTTCCCTCTACAGCCCATGAGGCCCTCCGAGAGAGGTGGCCCCTCCCGGTGGATCCTTGAAACCCCTCCGATGGCCCCGGTACAATACCGGTATGCCCCCGAACATTTCCTGTGACCGTATGCCAACTTCCCATATATAAATCTTCACCTCCGGACCATTCCGGAACTCCTCGTGACATCCGAGATCTCATCCGGGACTCCGAACAACATTCGGTAATCACATACAAGTCTTCCTAGTAACCCTAGCGTCATCGAACCTTAAGTGTGTAGACCCTACGGGTTCTGGAATCATGCAGAAATGACCGACAGCTCTCCGTCCAATAACCAACAGCGGGATCTGGATACCCATGTTGGCTCCCATATGTTCCACGATGATCTCATTGGATGAACCACGATGTCGAGGATTCAAGTAATCCCGTAAACAATTCCCTTTGTCAATCGGTACGTTACTTGCTCGAGATTCGATCGTCGGTATCTCAATACCTCGTTCAATCTTGTTACCGGCAAGTCACTTTACTCGTTACATAATGCATGATCCCGTGACTAACCAGTTAGTCATATTGAGCTCATTATGATGATGCATTGCCGAGTGGGCCCAGAGATACCTCTCCATCATACAGAGTGACAAATCCCAGTCTCGATTCGTGCCAACCCAACAGAAACTTTCGGAGATACCTGTAGTGCACCTTTATAGTCACCCAGTTATGTTGTGACGTTTGGTACACCCAAAGCACTCCTACGGTATCCGGGAGTTACATAATCTCATGGTCTAAGGAACTGATACTTGACATTAGAAAAGCTTCAGCAAACGAACTACATGATCTTGTCCTATGCTTAGGATTGGGTCTTTGTCCATCACATCATTCTCCTAATGATGTGATCCCGATATCAATGACATCCAACGTCTATAGTCAAAGCCGGGATGGGCAATGAATCAAGAGTGACATGTATGAAAAATTATGCATGGCGGCTTTTCCACAAATACGTTGTCAACTACATGATCATGCAAGGCAATATGACAATGATGGAGCGTGTCATAATAAACGGAACGGCGGAAAGTTGCATGGCAATATATCTCGGAATGGCTATGGAAATGCCATAATAGGTAGGTATGGTGGCTGTTTTGAGGAAGATATAGGAGGTTTATGTGTGATAGAGCGTATCATATCATGGGGTTTGGATGCACCGGCGAAGTTTGCACCAACTCTCAAGGTGAAAAAGGGCAATGCACAGTACCAAAGAGGCTAGCAATGATGGAAAGGTGAGAGTATGTATAATCCATGGACTCAACATTAGTCATAAAGAACTCACATACTTATTACAAAAATCTACAAGTCATCAAAACCAAGTACTACACACATGCTCCTAGGGGAAGGGTTGGTAGGAGTTAACCATCGTGCGATCCTGACCTCCACATAAAGGATGACAATCAAAGAAATACATCATGCTTCAAATTTGTTACACAACGGTTACCATACGTGCATGCTACGGGACTTGCAAACTCCAACACAAGTATTTCTCAAATTCACAATTACTCAACTAGGATGACTCTAATATCACCATCCTCATGTCTCAAAACAATCATAAAGAATCAAACTTCTCATAGTATTCAATGCACTTTATATGAAAGTTTTTATTATATCCTTCTTGGATGCCCATCATATTAGGACTAATTTTATAACTAAAGCAAATTACCATGCTGTTATAAAGGACTCCCAAAATAATATAAGTGAAGCATGAGAAATCAATAATTTAAACCACGACCGTGCTCTGAAAAGGTATAAGTGAAGCACTAGAGCAAAATTTTCTAGCTCAAAAGATATAAGTGAAGCACATAGAGTATTCCAATAAATTTCAATTCATGTGTATCTCTCCAAAAGGTGTGTACATCAAGGATGATTGTGGTAAACTAAAAAGCAAAGACTCAAATCATACAAGACGCTCCAAGCAAAACACATATCATGTGGTGAATAAAAATATAGCATCAAGTAAAGTTATCGATAGACGAAGACGAAAGAGGGGATGCCTTCTGGGGCATCACCAAACTTAGGCTTTTGGTTGTCCTTGAACTTTACCTTGGGGTGCCTTGGGCATCCCTGACGGTGTCCTGGACTAGCGGGTACTCACCACGTCGTCTCCCGATCAGTTAGATTGGGCCGAGGACCCCCATGGCCGTATACTCATGGGCCAGTTCGGACAGTTGCCGCATACAAGGAAGATTCTACAAGACTTGATGATCAAGACAAGGACTCCTCCCCCACCGGCGTATTCGGCTAGGACTCTTGTTATCCTAGGCCTCTGGTACATTATATAAACCGAGGCTAGGCTAGTCGATAGAGCATGATTATTATGACATTACTCATCATACCTCTAGGGTTTAGACCACAACATATGATCTCGAGGTAGATCAACTCTTGTAACCCCTATATTCATTATAGTCAATCAAGCAGCATGTAGGGTATTATCTCATCAAGAGAGTCTGAAGCAGGGTAAAATCCCGTGTTCATGTTGACATTGATCCTAAGACACACAGCTTGGGACCCCTACCCGAGATCCGCCGGTTTTGACACCGACATTGATGCTTTCATTGAGAGTTTCGCTGTGTGATCGGCGAAGGATCAATGGCTCGACTGCATGTCAACTACAACGTCGGTTTCTTTGTCACCAGCTTGACTGGTCACCTTGGCTTGACCAAGGACTGTGCCCTACCTCCGATCGTCATGTTCGGATGAGGGCATTCATCAACATCAACTCCGATCTCTATCAAGATCATGGAGGGGTCCTCCATGGAGCTCGGGGGCTCAACATCAACATTGCCCTCGGGCGACCGTGCTGTTTTTCTGGACAGCAAACTCGTATCCGCTGCCACCGCCTCCTCGAGTGTCGCCTAAACGATTGCTTCAGTGGAATTATGAGGAATTATGTCTACAACAACCCTGCAAAAATTTCATCGAGTTTCGATGGAGGAATCTCCGGCAATCTCCGATATACTAGAGCCCTGTTGAATCTGGACGAGAATCCGGACGGATTTGGAGCGGGGTGTCCATCATCTAGCTCGGACCTCCTTTGAAAGATCCAACCGTTGATCGGCTGTGGAATTCCCATATCAACCACCTTCCAAAAATTCAGCTCGATCCTACCGTCCAAACTCCGGGAACCTTCCGATTAGTGCATCACTTTTCGGATCTGTTTTCTACGCGAGAACGAATCCGACCCAAGTTCATCTTCTTTACGAACGGGATTTCGGACATCCTTTTTGAAGGATGTTTTCGTATGGGGTATTGTGTTTTATTCTCAAACACATCCCACTATTCTTAAAAGTTTTCTTACAATAAGAACTTCGCCGTCGCGCCGGTGTCAAACCAGCTCGACAACATCACTCCACGGCGGCCGACCTGCGTCACACACGTTGTCGCTTTGTTGAGCCGAGCTCAACTTCTTAGGATCACCATCTCGGCCAGCCGAACAATAGTTCGGCATCACGAAGAGGAAATCGTCATCTCCGCCCCACGGATTACATGGAGCGGGCACACCGGCCTCGCCGTGCGGTCACTTCATCAAGCCAGCATTGACCGCGTCACAAGTTACGACCCGCCCCGCCATAGCCGCACTGTTGCTTCTTCAAGCCGATGTTCATCACGCTGAACTACTTCAACACCTCGGCTGACATGGCAGCTGCAACGTCTCCTTATTGACTTGCTCTGTCACCTCGGCTAGACCGAGGACTTCGCCATCTCTTCATCAACTTACTCCAGAGACTTTGGCGTCACCAGCCGACCAGCTTCATGACATTAGCTGGACCACGGGCCTCGCTGTGGCGAGCCAACCTTTGCCAGGATCACCGTGCCATCGCTTCATCACCCATCAGGCAATGGGTGTGCGGATCGAGTCCCAATTTTGGGAGTAACCTTTCTTCGAACCGCTACAACAGATAAACCAGGTGCTATTAATCCTAGCAATTTTTGCTCGTTTGGGTTCATTTTTCCCAAGGAATTATTACTCTGCTTTGTTCCATCATCCATACACAGGTCTATCAATTGGTGGCCGCATTATCGATGATTGCGTGGTGGTTCGGTCAGTTTCCGTGCATAGTTCGGCGAACGCCGTATCCGAACTCGGACTGACCTGCGAATTCGGGCTTTGTCACGCCTTCACTGCGTCACGCCGATGCCCTGCATCGACATTGACCTCGACGCTCAGGCCACATCTCTTTCATTATTTCCTTCACTTGTGTTAAATAAGTAGAAGAATTATATATATATATACATTCTTATCTTTATTTGTCATTTCTCTTGGCTTGCACTATTTTATCTGTGCAGTCAATCGACTCAGACTGAGCCGTGTTGTCGCCTTGGCGCGCCGGCCTGCTCCATTACCGTGGCTGGACTGGGGGCTTCATCTTCTCGGAGTGCCGGACTCTCTGCTCGGCCACCTTGGGACTAGCCTAGGGGTTGGAACCCTGTTCCACATCAAGCTCGGACCGCGTCATCAATGCCGAACATATCAACCAGCTAAGTTGCTTTCATGCTCAAAAACTTTCAGTCTTAAATTTTGTTCAGTTTGAACAAGCATTATACTTTTTTGGCAAAAAGTTGCTTGTGAAGAACTTCCCTGTCCAAACTTTGTTTGTGACACACAAATTCAAATACCCCGTTTACTTGGGGCTTCCTTTATGAAGCTTTTCCTCTTGCATATGATTATACTTGTACGGCTTCGTTCCTTGTTCGTGTATTACGCCACAATATGCACCATATTGACCGAAGTGATTTGCAACCTGGGTTGCCTGGATCCTGTGCTTACCCCCACGTTCCCGATTGTTCGGCTAGGGAGTAAAGGGAGCACCTCTGCGATTGTCACGACCGGTTCTTCCGAGCTCTGACCTCAGACTGGGTGAAGCCGAAAGCTAGCGCTCTAATTGTTTTCAATCATGGTCGGCACACAACAGAACTCATGAGTACAAAAAATCTATTGCATAAGTCTCATAATGACAATGAGCACCAAAAAAGGCATCGGTGGGGGTACTATTTTCTTCGAAGATGCTTCTTACACTTTGTTAGTAATATAGCATAAGTTCCCTGAGCGCGCTTTGTCTGTTACAGCCTTATGGCCTGATTGCCTAGTTATCGGAAACATCGTCGATACTCTCGACAGGTGGAGTACATAACACTTTTCGTTCCTCGGCCGAAGAGGGAGAAGCCGACGGTCGGTTAAGACGCGTATAAAGTTCGGGTGAACACAGACATGATACAAGTACTTGGTACATACAATCATTTTACATAAAATTCTTTTACCCAAGTCACTCGGGGGCTCTTAAATTTATGTGAGTTGTTTTATAATAAGTGTTCTTCTTCCTAGTCGTTGCAAAGTTTATTTTCTATCACTCCTTTTTGTCGACGCGAGTGTGTGGTCAATAGCCGGATTTCCCTCTCAAAGCCGCCAAAGTACTCCGCCTTCGGGGTAGGATGTTGAAGCCGTAGGCTGACCCGCTTGAAGTCTTGAGATAGGATGTGTCATGTTAAAGCACGACAGAAGCACAATTTTTTCAATTTTCGGATTGGCACCGAACACTTGATCTAGTTCAGGTTTTCACTGACCGTTTTTTGGTTTTCCAATCCTATGGCAGTTTTCAACTATTTGTGTGTTTTCTGCATAAGTCTCGCAGTGCAACGCCAGACACCTTTAGAGATTCAGCAAAAATTGTCGGATATTGCTATATATGCATCGGTTTCAAATTGTGTCTTCGGTCGATAGTTGGGTTGCCCGGCTCCTGTGCTTTCCTCCTACGTTGCCCAATGGTCTTCTTTTTGTTTTTCACTCTCCTATTTTGATTTTGGAAGAGTTCTACTACTATTTAAGTAGTTCTAAGACCCTTCCTTCCCTTTTCAAGTGCTTGCTATCCCTCTTGCTCTACCCGTCCAGAGGGAGCCCTAGTTTCAGCAGGTTGCTAGGTACCGCTCCATGGTAACATCTATCGATTCCGCTATCGGGAAAGTCTAGCAAGGGAAATATCTGGCTGAGGAA